>CAVMGG010000244.1:0-86453 GCA_963680895.1 Fragum sueziense
AGTATACAAGTACAATTAAAGGGAAATAATTATATCTACTATGAAATACACAATTGTTGTGAAAATCAAGGACAGTGTGGCAACAGAGAATGGTGGCCAACTGTTATTCATCACTGCTAGTATACATGACTGTATATTTTTCTGTGTTCACAAAATTCACTTGATAGGGAAAGGGAAAAACTTAAGACAAATAAAGATTTCTGTGTTGCAGAAGATTGTGATGTAATATACACGTGACTGAATAAAACATTTTATTGGTCAATGTATATAGCCTACCAACTGACTTTAGCAATTGGTAAATTCAGTCTTCATGGTTTAGATTATAGGCCGCCAGTTTTAACCGTAAAAGAGGCGATTGTGTAATTAAGGGGGTGTCACTAGTAGGTGTTCGCTGTACACGCATCATTTTGGTGACTGGTTGGAGAATGTACTATCATGTGACATCTTACGTTGTTGCCCCGGTGACGGTGTGTTTACGCTTCTAGCCGCACTAACGCTTCACACCAAACTGCGGTGAATAGGAGGACGTTGAGAAGGTATTTTCTCTTGATAGAGTACCGGTCGGAATTTCCTCTACAGGAGAATAATCGCGTAGAATTTTACGTCCTGAAGTCGGTGTTGTACTGTATAAACCGTTTTCATAAACCGACATATTATGGTCCATTTCTTCATAATCATGGTTATTGTAAATGTTAATCGGATGTTTTTTGTCAATACTATAACTCCTTTGCCCAGGAGAGAGATTTTCGTCCAATTTTGATTTCAGTATCGGTGGAGGCGCCACGTATATATTTGGAGTCATGTTATACCGTGTTTTCTTTTGACTTGCCGCTTGCTGGTGCCGCTTTTGTTGACGTTGAAATTGAAGGTAAAGAGTTATGGCCATACAAAGGAAGACAACTCCGAACGAACAAGCAGTAACGATAATGAATAACGTCATCTCGTCCATCGAAGGTATCGAATGACCTGGAAAATAGAGTCCATGATGAATATATTGGGTAAATTTTTATCTCAGTTTTATATCACGATTACATGATATTTTCCAATGCAAAAATATTGTAATTCAAGGTATGCCTGTAATCTTAAGCGCAAAATTATCGATATATATGTTCTGCGCAAAGTAAGAATTAGTACAATTCCGGAATTGTCCTGCGCAAAGTAGGAATTCTTACTTTGTCGGGCGAAGTAAGAATTCCTAAATTGCGCGGACAATTCTAGAATTGGCCGTGCGCAAAGTAAGAATCGGGACAAAGTAAGAATCGATTATCGATTTTTACTGCCTGCGCAATGTAAAAATGGTAGGTACAAAGTCAGAAAATTTCATCTCTTACAATAACTATTTGCGTATTTGTAATTGGAAAATATTTAAATGCATATTATTAAATAGTTTTAGCGATTGAATGCATGTAATGAATGACGAATGTGCATGTATGTTGAGGAGACAATTCCGTATTATAGTCATAGATCTATCTGATGTAAATCATAAAGGCTGTGGCAAACTACTCGTATAAAGATTGAGAAGTTTGCGATAGCATTGTTACACAATTTAATCCGAAGATTGTTATTAGAATATTTAAACCCTTACCCCAAAATGACCTCTATGGATAAGGCGAGAAATCTCCCTAAAAGGCTCAGCTCGATGTGTCAATTTTCTAAACTGACAAATTGAGAAACAAAATTAAGCTTTATGGTTAGGTTGATAAATAAATTAAATGAATACAGTTTTTATGTCATTTAAAATCTTCTATAGGTGCAGATAACTCTTGATTTTTGTACCCACCTAAATGGTTTCATTTTTCTTACACTACCAGTATTCATTGAAGTAAAATGAAGTTTCTTTTTGTATTATTTGCAATTTATTTTCTATATTTACAAGGATACATGGTGTTGACATCATATGACAGCTTTGGTTTTGTCCGTATTGCGCATGGTCATAATTTAATCAACTTTAAAAGCGCACTTTCCCGCCGAAAACCGAGGAATAGCTACCTTCCCTTGGCTGGCGAACATCGTTTTCCCCCCTTGACCCAGCTTCCTATTGATATATGTTGTGTAATTTGTTCATAGGCTTCCCCTGTAAAAAGGATTTCCTGTGTCACGGGGTGGAACCTACTTTTATACTAAAATAGTTCTCATATACCAATTGCCATATTTTTGTCGGGAAAATTTCGCCTTTAAACTCGTTTCAATGATGTGCATGTGCATTAAGAACAAAACGAAAACTGGTCTATGATTTCAACACCAATTGTCCTTACATTTACAGAAAAATTCTTGTTGGTAAATCAATAGAAAACTTAATTCTGGTTGAATGAATACCGGTGGGGTAGGAAAATGTAATTTTAGGGGTAGGCACGGAAACCAAGAGTTGTCTGTACATGTCGAATCGTTTTGATTGTACAAAATCATTTTTCATATGATTTAGGTATACATCTAACAATACAGCTCGAAAAAAATATCAATTTGCATGTTTTGAAAATTGACTTTTCCATTTGAGCCCTTTAGGGAGATTTCTCGCCTTATCCATAGAGGTCCGTCCAAGTTTGATGTCCCTTAAATAAAGAACCCGAAAGAACTTTGAGGCAAAAGACAAAAATGCCAGTATCTTCTTCTTTTCTGCACTATATTGTACATTATCAATATTTGATTTTTTGGCGGAAGAAAAATATAGGTTTAGCAATAACCAAAACACTGCAAAAGACAAAGACCAAGCAAAGTGTGTGTGTGTGATTGTAGTATTATAAGGTCCCTCCGTGAAGCACAATAGGTACGGACCCCAAAGGGAAGAAATGTACGTCATAAATAAGATTGATTTATTTTATTTTAAAACTATTGTGTTCACTAAAATGCATCCGATTCAATATTCTTACTTTGTCCAAAAATTCTTACTTTGCGCACAGGACAAAGTAGGAATGCAAATATGCGATTTTCGAGTCCTGCGCAATTCTAGAATTGCCCGGTACAATTCCGGAATCGGCGGACAAAGTAAGAATTCTTACTTTGCGCAGGACAATTCTAGAATTGTACTAATTCCTACTTTGCGCAGAACATATATATCATACATATTTCTTTAGTTTTTATGTATACAGTAATTTGTATTATAGTTATAAAACTATGTTTTTAAAGGTCTGGGCAGGGGTAAATTAATTGATTGATTGTGATTGATTGATTGATTAAATTGATTGATTTTCATTAAATGCCTTCAGAGTATGGATATAGGGATCCGGGTAATTGTTTATTTCTGGGTCAGATTCATAACTGTAATCCAATCTTACGTTTCTATACTAAAATGTGAGAACCTAAAATGTTGATACTGATGACAAATTGGGTGTCAATGAATATAAAATATGTGACCCGTCACGCTAAAAGGGACCTTATCGGATGTGTGAAAAATATCGACCCTAGTCAGTCTGCGCAGTCCGGGCAGCCAGACTAGGGCCGACACTTTTCACATTTATGTAATTTTCTAAATCTGGAATGTTTCCCCTGTCTTACTATATGTTCATTTTTCGCATACGGGATCTGGTTGACCTGTGGCGAGTCTGACAAGTTTGTCAAAATTTAGATTTTTGGAGTTCGGATAAGGTCCCTTTTAGCGTGACGGGTCACATATGTGTACACTTAGAGATATCTCTACTGCAACACTTACATTTTTCATCATATTTATGAAATTAATGCACAGAGCTACAGATAAGAGGGGGTGATGGCTTTTCAAAATGCAATATTCCATTTATTGTTCATCAAACCCTAAGTTGTGGGTATTCATTTGAAGCGTCTCATCGAGACGATTCAAATGAGTACCCACAACATGGGGTTTGGAATTGAAATAACAAAGTTAGAATGTCTTCATCCCCGCTTATCTGTAGCTCTGAATGCAGTAAATTTTATGAAATTTTCACCAAATATAAATCAATAATGTTTACATGTTTTCTGTGAATTTCATCAAAATCAGTTGATCCAAACATAAAAAATATGTAAGTTTTTTTCCAAGTCACAAATATAAAGTCACAAAAGCGCCCGCGATTGGAAAATTCAAAAGCATCAAAGCAGCGTCATCAAATCATGCTCATATCTCAAATCCCTGCTTCATAATATCTGATAGAATGCTTTCACTTGCAAAGCAATCCTAAAATTCAGGTACACCCATTTTGTTTAAGAAATAATGTTTTACATGTGTCAACATTGCACAAAATCACCAAATTGTTACAATAGAAATTACATTTTTGCCTTTTTGCTTCAAGAAATTTTCAACAACTGGAACAGGCACTTAGGGACGAGTGAAGAACTATCCCGCAAAGACAAATCATGATTTGTCATTGAGAAGGATGTGCCTTTGTGTTATCTAGGCGCATTGTGGACACACAGAATGTTAGCGGACTGTCATAAATTTTACTGCTGTTACATGATTAACCTGAATTTACGTGATCAGCTTGCGCGGCTAAATTGTTACTTTTTGTTTTCAGAAAATTCTCATATTATATGAACTGCAAATTAAAAAATTTCTACTCCATATTTCATAATGAAAATTACCGATATTTAGCCAATATAATGAATTAAATTTGTTGAAAGTCCGACGAAAAATGGTTCATTAAATTTACAGTTATTTCCAAAAATGTAAGTGTTGCTTTAAAAGTATCTCTTAGTGTAGAATTAAATAAAGAAAGTATTAAGAGAAAGGAGTAAATACTAGTAGGTAACAAAACTTTGTAAACAATAACCAATTACCAAAAGGCGAAAGTCTAGACTGGTCAAAATTGAAAGATGTTGCAGACGACAATAAAGAATTATATTCTACTTTTTTGTCTTTCATGGTAGAAAACACTGTGGGAAATGAAGAAATTACTTGTCAGTCTATGATGTTGTGAGGTGTCAAAAGTGTCAATATAGGGTATTTGGTAAGAGACATTCCATTCCCATTTCAATCTTTTTTAAAGTATGTTTTAATGCCAAGATTGGTTATTCTAATGCATTTCAATGCTATCAGATTTTTAAATTGTTGCTGATAAACCAAAAATATGCTTTCCCAAACAAGACCTGGTTTTGACGACCCTAATAGAAAAGGCTTGGGAAAACATTGAAACAAAAGAAGAAACTGCTGATAACATTTTGTCATTTGTGGCAGTTTTTGAAGTGGATCACCCTAAAATTTTGTCATTTGGGAATGGGTTAAATGTTGAGACGGAAATGGTAAAATCCATTTACAGGTGAACAGTAGCATCTTTGAATTTGGACCAGTATAAACTTGTACTGTCTGGTAATGGGTTAACCCTTTCCCAAACGGCAAAACTTTAGGGTCATCCACTTCAAAAACTGCCACAAATGACAAAATGGATGTTTTTAAAGATAGGATTTGTGTAAAATATGGCACAGAAAATATTGAGACAAAAGGAGAAACTGCTGGTTATCAGCAGTTTCTTCTTTTTTTTCAATGTTTTCCCAAGCCTAATCTATTAGGGACGTCAAAACAAGGTAATGTTTCGGAAGGGGTTAAACTTGAACATGTTTCTATACTCACACAGCGACTTCATGGTAGCACCGTCGGGTGCAGTATGACCCGGTCCACACGGCTTACAGGTCACCTGACCCTGACTGTCTTGATAAAAACTCGGACCACAATATTGACACACATTCACAGTTATGTTGTGGAATGTACCCGGTGGACACGCAACTATAAAATAAAATATTAACTTATTGTCATATAAAGTAATGAGAAACATGTCGTAAATATCACAAATCAGACATACAGAATCTCTCGGTCTTAAGGCTATTTTTTGCTTTAGGGTGGGTAGAGGTCGACATATCTTGGATCAGAGAAATCTATGGCTATCCAAAAATAGGACATTACTAAAGTTGTGAAATGCATGTGGATAATAAATTGGTGCATTGTAATGTTAAGGACAAAAGGCAATGTCGATTTCAAAGAAGAAAATAATTTATCCAGATGACATGTACAATTATTTTTGAGCTGCAGATAACAATAGGATTTGAACTTTCTTTTTCCTTGCTTTCTAGGATAAGTATCATAAACAAAATGTACTGTACTACTTTACTTACTGCAAATATTCCCTTCTTATGACCAGTCCAAATTTTCTATGCTTTGGAAAAGGGTTAGGTACCATATATTTTTACTTACTACAAATATAACCTTCCTATGACCAGTCCAAATTTTCTATGCTTTGGAAAAGGGTTAGGTACCAAATATACTGACTGACTTTAAAAACGCATCACTAAAGTTCATCCGGCAATAATATGCAAAATACATAATCAACTTTGTAGTATTATATATTAAACAACAGCTTGACATCTTCCCAACATTTCCTGACAATTTCAGACAAAAATTCAATTAAATGACCGAGATATAGCCATCTAAAGAGAGGTGGTGTGAGGAATTGACAGTTTTCTCTATTTAATAACACATAAAACCGCTCTCAGTATGAAAAACGCTCCACAATCGTAACCTCGTTGACCCTTGAGTTGAAACAAAATCTTTATTCTTTTGGGCTTGAATTATCTCCATATATTGCTAGAGATTGTTCACAAGTTTTGGCGTTCGTTTTTTATCATGTCTAGGCCCAACGCACCCTGATCTGATGATGTCTTTCTGTAAGTATCTGTCACAGGCATAATCGCCAGTAGTGAAAACCACGATATCTTATTCGTTAATTCACTGTTATGGCAAGAGTTTGTCTTTAGCAACATTTTTGTATTACAATTGCAGTTGAAAACGTTGACGTATGTTATAATCTTGACAGAAGCTCGTTTTAAATGGTTGATCAGGACGCTGATGCTCAGCAACAATCCCTGTAGATTGACTATGTTAATGAAAGTGAAAAATCGTCGATTGGTTTACATTTCAACATCTCGCCCATTCTCGTTGACAAACACCCGCTTAGAATAATTCAAAAATTTGTGTGTGCTTAACGAACTTTGGTCTCTTGGCTTTATTTTTTGTTTAATCAAATTGATTGAGAATTAAAAGTAACTCCTGACCATTTGAATATGGAATATGAAAGAAAAAATCTAATTGGTCACCTAAGGTGTAGTTACATAAACGTTATCCATATTTTGCACATTGACGTCGTGCGAAATAACGTGGTAACTGACTGCAATAAATTTTATTGGATATCGTGTCTTATTGGTTGAAATATATATCAGAAGTAGAAATTTGATCCTGTTGATTTTAACTACGAAAATATTTTGAAAAATAAGTGATGCGTTTTTAAAGTCAGTCAGTATATTTTTACTTACTACAAATATCCCCCTCTGAAATCTGTCCTAGCGGACAGAGCCATTTAACCCTGGCGCTAGTCAGACTATCCTGTATAGCCTGATACTTGTGTTCTTCTAACTCCAGTTTAAACAAAGCAGCTAGGTTCATCAACTCTTTGTGAATATCCTGTAATAGCTTTAACATGTCGAGGTCTTCTGATTTTGTACTGAAATTATAAGGTGATATAAATACATTTTGTAAGATTACTTTTAACCTTTTCCCAAACATGACCTGGTTTTGACATCTCTTATAGAAAAGCTTTCGGATAAATAAGGTAGGTATAGTTACGGTTATAGTGCACTGCATACTGTAAGCAAAAGAAAAATATATCTGCTAACTTTGAAGTGAATCGGACAAAAGATGAGTTATGCTCAAGACAAAGAAGTGGACATCCCCTCCCCCTCCTCCCTTAAAAGTCAGGCAGACTGGCGGATCCAGAGGGGTTCGAGATTCAAACGAACCCCCTAAGTAGCCTGATTATTTCATTTTCATGCAGAAATTCAGTCAAAATTGTGTAATAATATTAAACCAAACCCCCTTGCTCTACAAACGAACCTCCTTCACATAAATCCTGGATCCGTCGCTGTCAGGAGAAATTCTGAAGAAATTAATAATTCAATGGATGAAATCATTAACTTAAGTTAACCCATTAGCACACAGTGATGCCTTTGAAATCCCCCAAGAAAATTGCTTTGAAAAACATTGTGAAAGATGAAGAAATTGCTTGAAACTAGCCATTTCTTCATTAACCACAATATTTTCTAACCAAAACTAGACTTCAAATGGTCATCTGCATGATGGAAAAGTCCAAATTTTTGCTGTTTTGGAAAATGTTAAGTCATAGATAAACTTACTCATTTCTGACAGTCACATTAAACGTTACAGAAAACAAGTTCAACTCCTCGTCTTCGATACAAGCTGACTGATTGTCCGTCAGTATGTCTCTAGCACACGGCACGGTCAAATTTCCAACCTCACAAATTTGGTCTGTACATAGCTCCTCCCTCACTAGCTGATTGGTTACAGCAACTGTCAATCTGGACATGACATCAGAACGGTGCTTGTTGATTGGTCCGTGAAAAAGGAGGCTGAACTCTTGTTGTATGATGGACGGGTATTTGCTCTCTAAATACATGAAAGAAACAAAATGTGTTTGTGAAACACCAATGCCCCCAAAATGGCTAATGTTAAGATTTCTGACACACAGATAGACTGACATGAGTAGCACAATATGCCCTCGATCTTTAGATACAGGGGCATAAAATAGAAAAGAAACACTTCATTTCAACATAACTCTTCATTTCTTAATTGTTTTTCTATTCAATAAGTTGGTAATTCATTTTCAAAAATATCAGAATTTAGACTTGGCCCAACATGAAATAGAATGAGACATGACTCTTATTTCTATTATAAACAACAATAATAAACTCAATAAACATGGGTAAACATATTTAAGCAGTATTGTTCTTAATTCCATTTATTTGCTGAAATATTTCTCTGGCATGGACACACAAGCCAAATATTCTTGGTACATAAAACAATTTGTGTCAAGAGTAAACCCATTACCAAGCCACAAAATAGGCTTGTTCAAATTGAAAGAAAGTTGCAGACGACAATTTCAATGAAATGAAATTTGAAAGTTTTACGACTTTTTGGGTAGAAAACATTGTGGGAAATGAAGAAATTGCTTGTCACAAGCAATTTCTTCATTTTCCACCGTGTTTTCCACAGACTTTTGCTTGAAATTTATCAAAAATCGTTAATATAAGGGAAAGGGTAAAAGATTTAAAGTCTGTATATCTACAATATCTACAATTTTTTCTAAAGCTTTTCTCTTGCTGGGCGTCAAAAGCCATGACTGTGAGGTAATGGAATTTACTTTTCAAGTAAGATTTTACCCAGACACGGTAACTGCGATCCAAGCGTCTTCTTGAGAGCCTCAATGTCATCTGGATGCTTGCAGTCAAAATGGCGTCTAAATGTCCGTATCGGATTAACAACAAAGCCTGTCTCACACACAATACTGCAGTCCTCGGCTCCGTTCCGATTGTTACATAATATACCTCCGTTGCGTATGTCAGGAAGGTTACATATTTTATCTAAAATAAAACAATTTGATAATTATTCCCTTCATACAATGCTGCAGTCCTCAGCTCCATTATGATTGTTACACAATATACCTCCGTTACATATGTCAGGAAGGTTACATATTTTATCTAAAATAAAACAATTTAACCATTAATCCATCCCTTCATACAATGCTGCAGTCCTAAGCTCGGTTACATTAGCAGGGTGCCCAGCGACTGTAAGTGTCAAAAATATAGGTATGTCCCAAAATTATAGGTATTTATTAGCCAGAAATATAGGATAATATAGGTTGCCTTTACTATGAAGAACACGCTACTTTAAATGTTTCTCTACCACCACCACCACTACCTTCCAGCTCTCTCTTGTTAATAAGATGAAAGGAGAAACAGACAAGATGACCATTAGCTATTACTTTTTGTTCTCAATATTCAGTAACATTAAGATGTTCCATGAACACCATATCAAGATAAGAGAGCCAAGAAGGCCATTTAGGGCTCTTCTTAAAGAACATTGTGACTTTGAGGAGATGATTGTATAATCCATTTCATCCCAGACCCGTAACTTCCTGCCAATTTTCACTACAGGAAGGCAATGTAAAAAGTTTTGGCAGAGATTCATGCTGCCATAATACATGCAAAATATTAACATAGGGTATCTGACAAAATGATTTGTCACAAAATAATTTGTCAGGGGAAATTTGCCCCAGATTTCCTGATAAAATTTCATTGCACCACAATAATTTGAAGGATATTAGTAAAGGGCCAAGGGATGATTTTGGAGTAGAAGACAGTATAAGATTTTCTTCTTTGTCTCTAAATGAAGTCTGGTACTGAAAACACAGGGCCAATTTTCATTGTACCTCCATAATTAATTCTACACACCAAGTTTGAAAGCTCTAGGCAAAACAGTCTAGGAGAAGATTGCACAAAATGTACTTCTCTGTCCTTATATGAAATCCAATACCAAACAACATAGGGCCAGTTTCCATTGTAAAAAATAATTTGTAAAAATATGTATTTTGGTAGAGGGTCCTAAGACAATATAACATACAAGTTTCAAAGCCATAGGCCAAATAAGTCAGAAGATTGTCCTTCTTTGTCCATATATATGAAATACGATACCACAGAACTAAGAGCCAATTTTCATGAAACCACAATAATTTGAAGACTGTATTTCTGTAGAGGGCCTTTGGATGATGCTGCATACAACAATTCAAGACTCTAGGCTGTATGGCCGTGTCAGCAAGATGAAAACAAAATGTGTTTGTGAAACACGAATGCCCCTAAAACGGCCAATGTTAAAATTTTGGACAGACGGATGGAGAGATGGACACGGGTTAAACAATATTCCGCCCTGGGAGCATAACGAGGGCTTAGTGCAAAACTATTGTAACTACATTTTGTAAAATTTTACAGGAGAGGGAAAAAACTTATTGACTTTCTCAAAGCTAAAGAGGAAAACTGTTTTTAAAATTCTTAATATCTTTTTAAGTATACAGAATTGAAACCTAATATTATAACACATGACGTATTCCTTCCTAAAGATTCAGAAAATGCAAAAAAGTGCATTTCTGAAAAATATTTAGTTACAATAGTTTTGCACTGAGCCCTCGATAATTAAAATATATCTACCTAAATTTGGCCTCTAAAGTCCAAATTTCTGAGCTTACAGACTAAGTGATAACTTAAAGACAGCGAGTTGCTATTAGTTTCGTATGTCACAAGCAAAACTGTCATGACTCTATCAAGTTATAAACTTTTTGTCCCTGCATTTATGTAGAGAAATCAAAATTCACTTGCCCATAAGTAGTACTTACATAGAATTATTTGAACACAACTTTACTGTTCATAATGGAAACTTATCTACTAAGTAAAAGATGACAAAAATATATGCATGCTTCTTCAACAATGATAATTATAATGTTTGACAGGTCTTTCCCTGGCATTTCATTTTAAAAAGGACTGTATACCGGTATTGATAGATAATTGTTCATTTCTTAACCATGATAGTTTTGCTTGTGACATACAAAAAACTAAGTATTTAACCTTTTAAATTCCTCTTGCACATGTACATAATTCACCTTTGTACAAAAATGCACCAGAGGAGTCCCGCAAACTACTCGGACGAAGAAGAAAACTGTTTTTTCTAGAAGTATTGTTTTAATTTTGCTTACCCAAGACACAAAAATATAGGTATTTATAGGTATTTGGGGCAAAATGGGTGAAATTATAGGTTTTTATAGGTAAGGTCCAAAAATATAGGATAATATAGGTATTTATAGGTATTTATAGGTTACTGGGCGCCCTGCATTAGGCAGTGGAACGATCCACAAATGAATGTTTACGTTGCCAAAATAGGTTCAGATTATGTAACAAATATTAACAACGTCGCACGAAAAATTCTGATTAAACCTAGATCTCATTACATGATTTGGGATAGAGTACCTTAAATATGAACACAACATGAACAATTAACCCTTTACCAAACAAAACCTGGGTTTGAAGTCCCTAAGAGAAAAGACTTGGGAAAACATTGAGACAAAAGAAGAAAATGCTGATAATCAGCATTTTCTCCTTTTGCCTCAATATTTTCTGTGCTTTATTTTTTACAAATTCAATCTCCATCACCATCTTTTTTGTTGTCGGCAGCAGCTTTGCATTTAGACCACCCTAAAATTTTGTCGTTTAGGAAAGGGTCAAACAGTAAACCACCAACCTTCCAATATAAACACATTAAATGTACAGTAAGCTGCATTGCCCGCACCATCTAACGCTGTATAATTAACTTTCGTTACACCGGGTGAAAATGAATGTCCGGGACCATGGGAACCAGCAAGTTTGACCACGCCCACATTGTCTACAGCTTCAGGTACCAGCCATGTGGACGATAAATCCTCGTTTGTTTGTTTGATCTTCAGATCCGAGGGACAGAACGTGAATACAGGTGGACTAACATCTGTGAATAAATGAATAACTAGTAAGTCATATACCCTCACCAAAACATAAGTGAGAGGTAGTGGTGGATCCAGAGAGGGTTTGAGGGGTTTCAAACGAGCCCCACTCTGTAGACTTCTTATTTCATTTTGCAGGCAGAAATTCAGTCAATATTGTGTAATAATAGCAAACGAAGCTGCCTATTTGTATATTCAAAATCCCTCTACAGAAATCCTGGATCCACCACAAAAAAGGATTTGGAAAGCAATTGAGCCAAGAAAATGATAATGAACTGAATTTTCTCTGTTTCTTTGTAACCTTATATAAGTGATTATATAAATGCCATACACAATACAACACTGATGTTGTCATTTGCATTTTATTTTTCAAATTGGACTTAAAGAAAATTTTGTCGTCTTAGAAGAAGATAACCCGTTCCTAAACAGCAAATCTTTAGACAGTCCAAATTCAAAGATGTTGCAGAGGACAAAAACAAGTAAATAAAATTTTGCATTTCTTTGTCTTTCTTGGTAGAAAACATTGTGGGAAATGCAGAAATTGCTTGTTACATTATTTCCACAATGTTTTACAAATCCTTTTATTTTTTTGGTGTCAAAACGCATCACTGTCAGAGAAAAGGTTAATTAACTCTTTCCCTAACAAGACCTGGTTTTGACGTCCCTAATAGAAAAGGCGTAGGAAAACATTGAGGCAAAAGAAGAAACTGCTGATAATCAGCAGTTTCTTCTTTTGCCTCAATATTTTCTGTGCTATATTATAAACAAATCTTATCTTTAACAACATCTATTTTGTCATTTTCAGCAGCTTTCAAATAGGAAAAGTCCAAATTTTGGTCGTTTGGGAAAGGGTTAACTTAATCCTTGATAACAATGAATTACTCTACCTTTAACAATGACTGTAAATATACATGTTGTTGTTTGTCTGTCCGTATCTGTAGCTTTACACACAACTTCATGCCGGCTCCCCTTTTCTCCCTCATCCTGGTTCCCATTCTCTCCGCCCTTCCAGGGAACCAACAGACCAGTTGGGTTCAGCTCATAGTTACAGTGCAGTGGCAGAGAAAACCCATCTGAGTCATATGCTGTAAAGTTGGAAACAAAAGTTGTGAGCAAACAATGTAGCTGGCCTTTACAGGACCTTATTACAACAAGACGACAATGATGGTCCTATATCGCTCACCTGAACCTAAATGATATGAGCAACACTTTTGTTCAATTCAGTTAATATTTATTACTTTAAGACTGAAAAAGAACTTATGGTCAATAAGGTTGTGAAAATCTAACTCATCCAAGATCTAAATTATGGTGCCAAACATTGTACAGGGCTCCAGATAAGAGCAGGGTGCCCAGTGACTTACGATGTCAAAAATATAGGTATGTCCCAATAATATAGGTATCAGATAGCCAGAAATATAGGATAATATAGGTTGTGTTTATGATGAAGAAAACACTACTTAAAGCATTTCTTTTACCACCATCACTACCTTCCAGCTCCGTGTTATTAATAGGACAACAGGAGAAACAGGCAAGACAGCCATTTATTAGCTACTACTTTCTATTCTGAAAATTAAGGTGTTCAAGAGAATAGTATAAACTTATCAGGACATGAGAGTCAAGAAAGCCATTTATCTCTCAACATAGAGAACATTAAGGCTTTGAGGAAACGATTGCATTTGATATCTTCTGTCTCATCCTAGACCCACAACTTCCAGCCAATTTTCATTGCAAGAAGGCAATTTGAAGAATTTTGGCAGAGAGTTATGCTGCCATGATACCTGCAAAGACCTCAATATAGGGTCTCTGAAAAAATGATTTGTCAAGAAAAGTTTGCTCTAGATTTCCTTCTAAGATCTTTGTCTCTAAATGGAATCTGATATGGAATTTCTCCACAACATAGAGCCAAATTTCCTAATACTACAAAACATTGAAGTGTTTTGATGGAGGGTCATTAGACAATTCTACACACCACATTTGAAAGTCATTGGTTAAATAGTTTTGGAGTAGAAGATGAATGTAAGAAATTTGATATTCTACAACATGGGGCACAGTTCACAGAACCAAACATTTTTGATGTGCTTTGGTAGTGGGCCTGAATTAAGACAATTCTACAAACCAATTTCAAAGACATAGATCAAACTGTTTCTAAAGGAGAAAAAGAATGTGCATGATTTCCTACTTTGTCTCTCATGAAATAAAATGTCAAACAACATATGACCAATTGTCATTGTACCACAATATTTTGAAGGATATTGGTAGAGGGCCATGAGGTGGTTCTACAGAGCAAATTGAAAGCCCTAGCTCAAATGATTCAGGAGTAGAAGATTGTCTAAGATTTCCTGCTTTGTCTGTAAATGAAGTCTGATACTCAAACACACAGGGCCACTTTTCATGGTACTAATATAATTTGAAAAGTTTTGGCAGAGGGCCATCAGACAATTCTTTATACCAAGTTTAAAGCCCTATGCAAAACAATGTAGGTGAAGGAAATTTTTAAAAGATTTCCCTCTTTATCCCTATATGAAATCTGATATCCCACAACATAGGACCAGTTTTTATCATACCATAAATTTGTGATAATAAGCATTTCAGTAGAGGGTACAAATAGAGTTTGGCATACCATTTTCAAAGCCATCTATAAGCCAATACCCCCAGAACATGGGGCCAATTTTCATAACATCACAATGATCTTAAGTATTCCGGTAGCAGGCCTTTGGCTGATGCTACAAACCAAATTTTAAGACACTTTGCTGTAATGTTTGAGAGAATATGTACAGGCAGATGGATGGGTGACCATGGTAAGCAATCAAAATACCTCACACTTAGCACAAATTGCTAAGGTGATCTGAAAATAAATGTTTAATTTTATTATTTTTAATTTTAAGCATATTGGCTGTTTCTTAAACATAACATGACAAGCAACTCCATGTACAAATTTTTCAATCAGTCTCTGTGACAGCAAGATGAAAATTAAAACATTTCTACCTAAATTTGGCCCCCTAGTCATTAACAAAGAGTACAAAGAAGGTTCTCTATTCTTTAATCTTCCTCGGAGCTTAAATGGAAGACTGTTACTGACTATGTGATAACTTCAGGACAGAAACTAAACCTTGGCTTTGTATATCAGAAGCAAAACTGACCTTCTTCAAGTTATAAAGGTTTTCCCCCTGCATTCATATAAAGATATTATGATGCATTTGTCCATAAGTAATACTTGCACAAAGTTTTTTGAACAGAACTTTACTGTTCATTAAAGGAACAACCCACTAAATAAAATGATCAATACCAGTAAAAGATAACAAAACATACATGCAAGCTTCTTCAAAAATGATAAATGTTATGTTTGATCAGTCTTTCCCTGGCATTAAAGTTTGAAAGAGGCCTGAAAGGAATATACTAATTTGTACTGTACATTGATAGATAATAATTCCTTTTAAATCATAGAAAACTGCTATTTTGAAAGCATTTGTTTTAAATTTCTAATCATTGCTTACCCAAAACACAAAAATATAGGTATTTATAGGTATTTGGGGCAAAATGGGTGATATTATAGGTTTTTATAGGTAAGGTCCAGAAATATAGGTATTTATAGGTATTTATAGGTATTTATAGGTTACTGGGCGCCCTGTAAGAGGGGGTGGTGACTTTTCAAACTGCAATAATGCTGTCAGTGATCATCCAACCCTATGTTGTAGGTACTCATTTGTATCGTCTCGTCGAGACGATTCAAATGAGTACCCACAACATAGGATTTGAATTCGAAAAAACAATGTTAGTAGGATTGGCCTTGCGAACCTCGCGGTACTAACATCTTAGAATGATTTTTTTCCAGAACAACTCCTTACTTTCAATATTTCTGTTACTCTATGGTTGCATCAACATCTCTTGAGTTTATTTACACAGAGATTTTTTTCGTGTACTTCATAATATTGATTTCTCTGCCACGTGACTTTAGGCATGTTGACCTAGTTACTAAAAATAGGTATTTTGGAAACCTCGCGGTATTCGTTTGAGGCCCTGCAATGTGTACCACAGAATATCAGCAGGAATATTTTTGTCAGATATAGATCAAAATATAATTTATGTTAATATTTTTCTAACATCCAATGAATGTGAAAAATAAAAAAAGGTTCAAAATGTATCCCAGGAAAAAAATGCTTTGAACGCCAAACCTTTAGAATATTTAAATAGTTCTCAGTAAGAAGACTCCTTTCTGGGCCCCTTTAACAATCTAAAAAAAATAAGTGTACTTACAAATGTTTTAAAAAAATGAATAAGCTACAATTTGTGATAAGGATTTTTTACTTTGGAGGTCTGCAAAAAACTATGATGAAATTATTAAGTTTAGTCTACCTTAGACACACATTCTGAACTCCTGTCTAGGCCTCCTTATTTCACTCCCTTATTTGGAAGAGCTGTGACGTCATCAATGACGCGTCATCTGCCATTTTGAAACCATAATTGACAGAAGCAGAAACAGCAGAAATTATTCACAAAATTCAACAAAAATCCTGCACTTTGCGCATTTATTTCACCGGCCATTTCATGTCAGGGGATGAGCAAATTTCGGAAAAGGTCAGTTTCTTTGTATCGTCGCTGAAAATGTGTTTTAACCAATTTAGTTATTTTTTTTTCATCTAGTTGGTGTTAGCTGTCAAGATTGAGATCAGGCTAATCAACGCTCACAAGGATAATTTTCGTCGATTGCACAGTTTTGCCCCATGATAAATTTTGTGATTACCGCGAGGTTTAAAGTACCGCGAGGTTTGCACAAACGACTATATGTCTTCACCTCCACTTATCTGTAGCCCTGATTGTATCCAAGTTTTGTCTTGATTGATAAATAATTGTAGATTCTAGAGTATAAACAAGGTCGAAAACAGCCGAAAACAACAATTTTGTCAATTTCAAGGGCACAAAACGCTCGACTTTCTGATCAGATCAGACTGAAAATCAATCTCATATATGATCTTATGGTTCCCAACATTGTGTCCAAGTTTTGTATAGATTGATCAATAATTGTAGATTGTAGAATGTAAACAAGGTCGAAACCAGCCGAAAAATGGCAATTTTGTCAAATTCAAGGGCACATAACTCTCAACATTCTCGTCAGATCAGACTGAAAATCAAACTCATCCAAGATCTTATAGTCCCCAACATTGTCTTCAAGTTTTGTCTTGATTGATAAATAATTGTAGATTCTAGAGTATAAACAAGGTCGAAAACAGCCAAAAACAGCAATTTTATCAAATTCAAGGGCACATTACTCTTGACTTTCTTATCAGATCAAACTGAAAATCGAAGTTACCTGAGATCTTATAGTCTCCAACATTGTGTCCAAGATTTGTCTTGATTGGTCAATAATTGTAGATTCTAGTGTGTAAACAAAGTCGAAAACAGTAAAAAACAGCAATTTTGTCAAATTCAAGGGCACATAACTCCTGACTTTCTGATTAGATCAGACTGAAAATCAAACTAATCCCAGATCTTATGGTCCAAAGCATTGTGTCCAAGTTTTGTCTTGATTGAATAATAATTGTAGATTCTAAGAGCGTAAAAAAGGTTGAAAACAGCCGAAAATGGCTATTTTGTCAAATTCAAGGGCACGTAACTCTTGACTTTCAGATCAGATCAGACTGAAAATCAAACTCATCTGAGATCTTAAAGTCCCCAACATTGTGTCCAAGTTTTGTCTTGATTGACCCTTTCCCACACATTGGCGCTTTTGGATGCCCCACAAAAAAAAAGGCTTTGGAAAACATTGTGACAAACAATTTCTTCATTACCCACAATGTTTTCTACCAAGAAAGGCCAAAAAATGTTAAATTTTGTTCAATGGAACTTGTCGTCTGCAACACCTATGATTTTGGACTACGCTAAAATTTTGTTGTTTGGTAATGGGTTATTAAGAGTGTAAATCTATTTATATCCTCTATCAAACTAGATAACTCTACTTATACTGAAGTAAAGTAGTGTCAGAGTTCCTTCCCTTAGATTAACTCTTTTTTGAATACAGCAAAAAAGTGGCAATTTTGCCCAATTCAAGGGCACATAACTCTCATCTTTCTGGTCAGATCAGACTGAAAATTGACCTCATCCAAGATCTTATGGTCTCCAACATTATGTCCAAGTTTTGTCTTGATTGATCAATAATTGTAGATGCTAGAGTGTAAACAAACTTAAAAACAGCATTTTTTGACATTCAAGGGCAGATAACTCCGCACTTTCTGGTCCAATCAGGCCCATAATCGAACTTGTCCGAGAACTTATGATCGTACTTGTTATGGCCAAGTTTGATTAAGATTGAGTAACTTTTGTGGATGCTAGAGTGTAAACACCCCAAATGTTGACGGACGGACGGACGGACGGACGCCGGACAAAAAGTGACCACAATAACTCAAATCGAGCACTTCGTGCTCAGGTGAGCTAAAAACAGCTGATAAAAGATTGACAATGAGACTTTCAGACATTGGTGAGTGACAATGTGTCAGAAAAGTTATTTGCCGAAACCAGTCCTGGGATCAAACCTGGAAACTCATGAGTGAGAGTCTGATGCGCTATTGCAGTGGCTGATAAAACAAGAGCTGTCCCAAGACAGCGCGCTCGACTTTCTAAGTTGCTTAGTATAAAGGGGGCATAACTCCAAATATAGTGGAGCCAGGGTCATGGGCCCTGGTAGTAAGGTAGAGGGTATGATGGTGAATAAGTATTCCAAGTTTGTGTTGAATCCCTTTGATATTATGGAAGTTATTGATGTTTGAAAAAACTTTAACCTTTGTTGCAACGCCAACGCCGACGCCCGGGTGACAGTATAAGCTCTCATTTTCTTCGAAAAGTCGAGCTAAAAATTGACATTGAGACAAAAAGAGAGAGAAGATGATTCCTACATATTTCAACAATGAGTGTCCTATATAACAAGTGGTGATATCAACTACAAACCTGCCATATCCAAGGGTATTTCTGCGGTATCTGTGTTAACATTAGAAACAGACAGTTGGAGAAAATTATACCAATATATTGCTGATTTTCAGCAAAAACCTCGTAACTACGGCTTAAACAAGCTGCAGTTACGAGGTTTTTGTTGAAAACAACAATATGTCCAACAAACATAACACACATACCTGCCATATCCACGGGTATTTCTGCTGTATCAGTGGTATCTGTCAGCTTTGTTGTTATTACTTCTCCTACTGGACAATGGCTGATTCTTGGTTTGTCTGAAAGGCAAAAATTCTGACATTAAAGGGACCCATGCTAGGTTGTGAAACATACAAACAGGTAAATACGAGGTACAGTCAGAAAGTTCCCGGACTGCCTTCGTACGTAAATTATATGCATTCGGATATTTTTAAAACTTATATACCTAAAAAAGGAAATCATGTCCGATAAGAACACATATCATTTATATTGATACAATACATATAACATAATATTTTACAGTCGCAAAAACATACATAAACAATGTACGGATCACTTTGACTTCGCACAGCGACGTCTACAACGTCGTATTTTACAGAGCCAAAATCAATGATTTCGGGTTAGTTCACAACTTTTCAAATTATTTATCAGAATGATCTAGATAACGTACTTCCCATCGCGATACACATATGGAGCAAACGAATGAATTCGGTGTCATAACATTTCACAACTGACCTGGTCGCAGGCCAAAGCTCTTCGTTTGACTCAAACCTGCAACATCGGGGAAATTTCAATAAACAAGAGAAATGCTGAAATGACATTTTACTGAGTCTGGGCTGTATTGCGTGTGGGACAGACATTCTTTCATAGCTAAGAACATACGTGGTTCTTATTTAAATATTGGCACGATCATTGCATTAGGTTGGTAAGGTACATTATCCTTGTATTAAGATCAGTGTTCACGCGCTTCTTAGGAAACGTTCAAAGACGCGGGTCTTTTACTCATCGTCCGTCTAAAGCCTCGCGTCCCGCCCTGTGTACAGTTTAGACGTATTTTTTTTATCGAAATTATTTTATGAATTGCACCACGACAAATATTCCAACAATATCAGATACATTGTCGAATGATTTCCATCGGACCATGAGAATGTCGGTCTTCATGTCTAAATGAGCGCGTTTTTAGGCCGCTCATTGCTAAGATCATCGCCTATTTTCGCGCGGTAATTCCAAATTTTCTTGTGTCAATTGAAGAAAGTTGTCCTAGACTATGCACTGAAGCCGTTGCTTGATTTAAAGAACTTTAATATTTCCATATGCGTCATTCGGGCCTTCACATAGACGTTAATAGCGCAAATTTGTTCCGTACGCTGTGATGACGTCGCCTTGATTTCAGTTGACTTTCATCCATTGCTAGGGAAAATATGTTTGAAACGCAGAATTTTTATGCCACGACGTTAAGATTTTGAAATTGTTCAGAAAATATGTTGATGTGATGCCATATCGAGGCTGCATGTAAAAGCGCCTTCAATTTTTAAAATATGGTCCTTTGAATAATAGTAAGAATATTGGGAGAAAGCGTTATTTCAAAGTGGTCCGTACTCTTGAACACTATGCTCTAACCTCTTACAAAATTTTGATTTTAAACAATTTAAAACCACAAAAACTTATCAAAGTGGTAGTTTACATTTCGAAATTACTTATTGAATAAAGACTTGAATCAAATACGTCGGAAAAATACAATTCAAAGGCAGTCCGGGAACTTTTTGACTATACCTCGTATATATTCAAGAAATATTGAAAGGACAGGTCAACCTGTAATGATAGATCATTTCTGTCCAAGGAAAATTCCAATGAAGTTTAGGTAGTCCTTCTAAATAAATTAAATATCGCAATATTGTGTGTACCATTATAACAGCATTTTCTTCTTTTGCTTCAATGTTTTCCGTAATGCAGGGTTAAAGGGACATCCAATTTAGGTCATGTTTGGAAAAGGGTTACACAATCACAATAAGGGGCTTTTTTTATCACGACAGAGCTGCAGACTAACCTTTTACTGGAAGTTCCAGCCCAACCCTCAACCCCATCTCATCAAATATATTCATTGTTTTCTCTGTGGAGGTCATGACCTCGGTCCTCATGTCCTGTTGTTTTGTTGAGGTTGTTGGTTTTGGTTCGGCATAATCTCTATGCCGGGTTGTTTTCTCCGTGTTGACATAGAATATATCATCAAGGTCATCCTTAAGGTCATTCTCAAGGTTATTGACCTTGACCTCATTTTCCTTGGTTTCATTCAGACCTTGACCTTCATCTACATCTTTGACCTGCACAGAAACATCTGTTGTTGGCATGACAGTGGATGTTATGGAAATTGTTGTTTTTGTTGTTGTTGCTTTTCTTGTGGTTCCCAAATCTAAAATTAATCCAACAGAATTAGATCTACTTATCAATTTTTTTTTGTCAAAATTAGAGCGTTCACATTAGTGATTAGAGCTAAAGATAACAGGAAAATGATGATATCTTAAATTTGTTTTTTTGAATCCAAATCCTATGTTGTTGGTATTTATTTGTATTGACCTGGGTTTGGTGAACAATAAATGAATAATTGCATTTCAAAAAGTCATCACCCCTCTTATCTGTAGCTCTGGTGATAGAGAGATAAGTTGTTAACAAAGAGAAAACTTTCTACTGATCATTTGACCAGAAGCGCGTTCTTAAGAGTGAGATTTTTTAAGATTTCCTGAGATTTCTTAAGATGTATAAGGATCAAGTGTTCTTTAGAGCAGGGCTTTTAAGACGCTCAAAGGGAAGCACCAGTACCCTATACTTCGTGCGGAACCTCTCGGTTAACTCTGTAGAAACAATATGAGACATATTTGACCGAGTTGTTGCGAATGCTCCATGGTAATGCCCCATAGATCTACTTCATACTAATGATGTCATCATGACGTCATTTCTATGAAGTTTGGGGTGTTTGGAACACCTCAGTCTGAATCTCAGTCTCAAAAACGCTTTATCAAAAAGCATGTTAAGAAACCTTAAAAAAACTCACTCTAAAGAACGTGCTTCTGATATTTCGGTTTCTTATTTGAATTGTTTATAAATTGCTTTCTACTGCATTATTGTGGCACAAACTGGAGCTATATCTTATTGAAATTTTCCTTAAAGATTACAACCAATCATTAACTACATCACTTTTTGTACATCTTTTAGCATCATCTGTAGCAACAGAAATTGACGAGGGTATCCCTTGTCAATTACCGGGCACCGTCCATGGCAACTCTCCTTAATTTCTATTTCTACAGATGACGCCTAAAGATTCATGATAAGTTTTGTAGTTAATGATGGGTTATAATCCTTAAATTGGTACTTTGGTTTAAAACAAAATTTAAGTCTGCAGGACAAAAGTTACGATGAAAGTCTTTAACTCACCTATCATACAAGTATGTTTATCAGGGGAGATAACTTTTCCTGTATTACATGAACACTGATATTGTCCCCACAGTAATGGAGAACAGATTTCCTCGCACGGGTAACTCATCTTACATTCGTCTGTAAATAATATGCAAGTGAATGGATGAATGATTCAATATATTTTGTCAGGTAAGGCTTAGATTTTTTAGCTTAAAATAAATCATTATGATAAAAATTCACTAAATCATATGTCAGAGTAATTAATCTTGGCCTAGAGGCTGATATTATGGGCACAAAAGGATATGCAAAGTTTGAAGGCAATAGCTCTAGCAGAAACAAAGTTATCACAGATATATACCAGATGTATGTAAAAACTTACCAAAGAATTTTTAAGTGCAAAAAGGGTAACAATTCCACTTAATTAACTATCAGAGTAGTGAATTTTTGCCTAGAGGCCAACATTATTGTCACATAAGCATGTGCAAATTTTCCCAGCAATAGCATTGACAGAAACAGAGATATGACAGTTGTATGTAGAATCTTAACCAAGGCATTAACAATTACACCTTTGCCAACTCAGACACCTGGGTGTCCTGGATAGCACCCCTTATTATATGTGACCCGTCACGCTAAAAGGGACCTTATCGGATGTGTGAAAAATATCGACCCTAGTCAGTCTGCGCAGCCAGACTAGGGCCGACACTTTTCACTTTTAAGTAATTTTCTAAATCCGGGGTGTTTTCTCTATCTTACTTTATATTCATTTTTCGCATACAAGATCTGGTTGACCTGTGCCGAGTCTGACAAGTTTGTCAAAATTTGGATTTTTGGAGTTCAGATAAGGTCCCTTTTACGGTCACACATTTGACGGGTCACATATTGTCACGCTGAAAAGTATAGATCAAGCAAAAACTCACCAATAAGATCCCCTGGATGATGCACATATAGTGATGTTGGTCTAGTTAAGTTGGTTGCCACGGTAACCTCAGCCCCTGTTGTCATATCAACAGCGGTCAAGGTTGACTGTTTAAGACTTGTAAACAATACAAGGTGATCTAGTACATCTATACTGGATATATCTGGTGCTGTGTAGTCAAAAAACTCTGTTATTTCCCCTGAAAAATATGGGTACGTGTAAAATTAAATCATAGTGATATAGTGGTCCGCAGATAAACTGATGTTTATAAACAAACTCTTAACTTAAACAAGATGTGTTTGTGAAACACAAATGCCCCCGAAACGGCCATTTTTCTAAAATGTTAAATTTTCATGGAGTAAAGGGTTATTAAGGGTTAAGGGATGAGCTTGAGGAAGGTCAAATTGCTTGAAACAGATAGATATCATTGAAAGGAAGTTGCATACCCAATTTTAGCTT
This sequence comes from Fragum sueziense, assembly GCA_963680895.1. Taxonomy (NCBI): domain Eukaryota; kingdom Metazoa; phylum Mollusca; class Bivalvia; order Cardiida; family Cardiidae; genus Fragum; species Fragum sueziense. The sequence goes on from CAVMGG010000244.1 coordinate 24,010, forward strand.
TGTATGTCAAATACTTTTGGAGAAAAGGCAAAGGTTAAGTTTTCGGAGTAAAAGGTTAAGTTTTCGTAGAGTAAAGGGTTGATAAGGGTTAACAGATGACCTTGAGGAAGGTCAAATTGCATGGAACAGATAGATATCATTGAAAGGAAGTTGCATACCAAATTTGAGCTTTGTATGTCAAATACTTTTGGAGAAAATGCCAAGGTTAAGTTTTCGGGGTAGAAGGTTAAGTTTTCGTAGAGTAAAGGGTTGATAAGAGTTAATGGATGACCTTGAGGAAGGCCAAATTGCATGGAACAGATAGATATCATTGAAAGGAAGTTGCATACCAAATTTGAGCTTTGTAAGTCAAATACTTTTGGAGAAAATGCCAAGGTTAAGTTTTCGGGGTAGAAGGTCAAGTTTTCGTAGAGTAAAGGGTTGATAAGAGTTAATGGATGACCTTGAGGAAGGTCTAATTGCATGGAACAGATAGATATCATTGAAAGGAAGTTGCATACCAAATTTGAGCTTTGTATGTCAAACACTTTTGGAGAAAAGGCCAAGGTTAAGTTTTCGGACAGACGGACGGACAGACAGACGGACGGACAGACGGACGGACAGACAGACAGACAGACGGACGGACACGAGTAAAACAATATGCCCCCGATCTCTCGATACGGGGGCATAAAAATATGTTATTTTATAGAGACGCACATGCAAATCATCATGTGAATGCTACATAACAATCTTGATAATCATCAACATGATTACATTTTGAACATTATAACCTATAATTATTAGTAAATAGGTATTGTCCTTTGGGAAAGGGTTACCACAAATGCAGGAAATTCTGATTTACAGAATGTAATTCTCTTGCCTAAATGTTTTCTCAAGCCTTTTCTATTTGTTGAATCAAAAGGAATGATTGTTTGAAAAAGGGTTTATCAGTATTAACCATTTCCCAAACAAGACCTGGTTTTGACATCCCTAATTGAATAGGCTTGGGAAAACATTGTTCAAGCAAAGAAGAAAATGCTGATAACCAGCATTATCTTTTGTCTCAATATTTTCTAAGCTAAATTGTAAGCAATTCCAGTCTTCAACACACATACCCAACTTGTGTAGTCTGCAGCAGCTTTCAAATTGGACCACGTTAAAACTTTGTCATTTGGAAAAGGGTTAATTCATAACCCATTACTGCGTATTGACGCCTTTTGACACCCTCACATGAAAAGACTAGGGGAAACATTGTGAAAAATGAAGAAATTGCTTGTGACAAGCAATTTCTTCATTTTGCACAATGTTTTCTAACCTAAAATGAAAAGATTTTTAAATTTTCATCAACCTGAAACTGTCGTCTGCATCATCTTTGAATTTGGACTAGTTTAAAATTATGCTTTTGGTAATGGGTTAACCTTACCCTGTAAGTTCATCTCAATAACATTTCCTGCTGATCTTTCGAAATATACCTTTTTATAATTATGAAATGGTTACCAGCATTTTCTTCTTTTGCCTAAATATTCTATTTGCAGCACTATTTGCAGCATCAAAAGGAGTGATTGTATGAAAAAGGGTTAATGTAGTTTTTACCCTGTAGGTTCATCTCAATAACGTTTCCAGCTGAACTCCCGATAAAAATCTTCTCCTCCGTCACAACCATGGTTGTGGCAGGGAATAACGACAGTGTACGCACGTGAAACTCGCGGCGACCTTTAGAGTTACTCATCTTGACTTGTGGACTATACATGTCACTACCAGCCTCTATCCAGTATAGATGTCTGAAATTATTGATTGATTGACCAATTTACTGATTGATTGGTTGATTGTTATTTCAAATCCAAACCAAAAGTTGCGGAAACTAATTTGATCATCATGATAAGATGATTCTAATGAGTACCCACAACACAAGGGTTCAATGAACAATAAATAAAATGTTGCATTTTGAAAAGCCATTACCAACACTTATCTGTAGATCTGCTTGATTGATTGATTTATTAATTGATTGATTGCTTAAGACATAAAGAGATTGATTGATTATTTGATTGATTATATGTGAAGTGTTGTACAAACAAGAAAAAAGTTAATGGATGGACTGTCAGACAGACAAGTGACAAGGGCCAATGAAGAAATGAGAATCAAAATGATTTATAAATCAAAGCATTTATTTATTTATTTAATTAAGTAATAAAGCTTACATTCAAGTCATATAAAGATATAAAATTGAAGAAAAAAAATCAATTACAGTACTTGGCATTTGAAAAATGTTGTGGTAGAATTCATAGCTAAAATCCAATAAAAACAATGAGCTTACTTTCCATCTGGGTTAAGAGCAAGTCCCCACATTTTATTTCTATTTCCTTTTTTAATCCGCTTATATGACCTTAGTCCCCGTTTCAGATTCAGAGTTGCGATAAATCCCTCGTCTGTGTCCGTGTTGGCCGTCCAGTATAATTTCTGTTTTCCGGCATCCAGTCTAAGGGAGGTAATTTGCCCCTCCTCCTGGTAAACAATGGCGGGTCTCAAGTGCTCGATTCTTGATACATAAATAGTGTTCCTGAAAATATGTAATTGGGACTTTAAGAAAATTATGTTTATGTTGACCATTCAGGCTTGTAAAAAGCAATTTTCCCTAAATTTTTAGTGTAAAATAAGGAAAATTCAGCATTTCAGGTCAATTTGGGGGGCAAACCACCACCTCCTAACATCAGTATTCTTACAGGCCTGTCATTAGCTAAATGTTCTTTATATCAAGTGTATTTTAAAAATCCTTTATCTTTTGTGGTGACAAATACGTCAGTGTGTGGGAATGTGTTAATTACCGAAAGTAGATCTAAATTGATTTCTCTAAAGTAGTTAAAATGAAAAAAATAAATCACATGGTTAAATCTCTCACCCTTTAAGAGCCGTCCAGTAGATTCTGTCCTTGGTTTGATCGTAGATGACCATATCTATCATGTCCCCCCAGGCAGAGTGGATCAAGGTCACAGGGGTCACAGGGGTCGTGACCTTCACCTTGTCTAGACTGACAAAACTGATGGTTGTGGCATCTGCATATAGTACAAACTTCTCGGGACCTAGATATATAAACATAAACATGTTTCCTCTGTTCTCAAATTAATCATAAGCTTTGATGTGAATTGGGAAAAGAACAAACTGAGTTCCAGCTTAACCAATATTTTCATAAACCAATCACTATGCAACCAGCTTAACCCTTTCCCAAACGACAAAATTTTAGGGCTGTCCAATTTGAAAGTTGCCACAGATGACAAATTAGACATTGAAAAATTATGATTTGTGTATAATATAGCTAGGAAAATATTGAGGCAAAAGAAGAAAATGCTGATTATCAGGTTAATCAGTTTTTTTTTAATAGAGTAAGTTCACCTAATGTCGACACCGTCCATTTATCGACACCCCCACGATTTTATCATAAATACGACTCCAGCCTCGCTCCTGATATGAAAATATCAATATATGCGATGTCATTACTAAAAGATGCAATTTTGAAGTTTGTAGGCCACATTCTTGTCCATCTTTTTCAGGATCATCATAAATTTGGGTCAGTCTTAACATCCGAGATAAGGCTGGTTGAATTTTTTTCTGGAAAATTCCTAACTTTTATCTGGCATATTTTCCCTGTGTATACCATTTATTTAGCTTAAAATATGTTATCCTTTACATTCAAAACTGTTAAATGTGTATCGCCTTTCAATTTCTGTAAAAAACTATGGGTGTCGATAATTAGGAAAGATTAGTCATGGTTTCCCTAATATCGACACCCACTGAAAAAATGCTTCTAAAAAGGAAATTCTGAGGCTGTAGTTTACTTAGACTGCAGAAACATCTGATAATTTGTACACATTGTAAATGGTAGCTAATTGTATTAGTAATTATTTCCATTGGGAGGTCTTTCGTCACCAGATATGGGCTACGATCTGGCCGCTACCGTAGTTGCAATAATGCAACCAAAACATTTTAAGTCATTATCTGGGTTCCCAATACCAACCATTACCAATCATCAAGTTTGTGGCTAAGACATCGCATCTAGACGTACCCTAATGTTGAAAAGTAGAAGTGATGTTAATGCCTTTAGTTGACCTACCATTTCAATGTGAAATAGGACAAATACGTATTTAAAATTGTCATCTGAAAATCGTATTTCATATTAGCTTAAATTCACAACTGAAGATTAACATACATGAATAAAAATGACGAGTCTTACTTTGTAAGAAACATCCTTTAATCCATCACAAAGATCACACTAGTTTAAACTTATGCTATAGCCTAAAACCTAATGCAGAGGGGAATAATTTGGCCCCTGTTACTTAGTTTGAAAGAGTAGAAATTGATTGGTTAGTCACCAAAACACTCGGGGAAAGTATCCCTTTATTTACGATGGTCTTACATACAGATTTATCTATGCCGTACAACCGCATAACTTATTGGCTTAAACAGTTTGTCAGTCTCCACCCATCCATGATTAATATGACTGATTGACAGGCAAGTCCGGACGCTGATTTCACATTTCTTTGTCGGAACAAAATGACGTCATATATTCGTCACACCACAGACTGTTTGCGAAACTTTGTGAACATCAAACAAAGCCGCCAACACCTGCTATTCAATGCTTTACACTACACGCTTTTTAGAGGCACACTTGTTTAATGGTTTATGGTGTGCAGATAAAGTTTTAATTGAATAGGGTTGTGGATAAATTAAAACATTAATTGGAATAATTAAGTGACAAGGTAGGCCTATCACATTTACAATGCCAACACTTTCATTTTTTTGTACCCTTCATGGTGGATAGTCGCATTTTGTATGGATGCATGGTTTAAAAAACAAATCATTTAACCGGATATTTTTATGATGTTGAATGGTTTATCCTTTTTCTATGGCGATTTCATAAGTTGCCTCATGCTACTGGAGTCTTATTTACAAATGTGTTAACAAGCGAAGTTTTCTCCACACTTTGCATTTACAAATCAAATAAATCCCACCAAGACATCGCAGTTTTAGAGTACACTTTTTGAATGGAGTTGCAGACGAGAAAATATTTTCAATTAGTGTCACAAGTGAAATATGTTAATATCATAACATTAAAATTATTTAGGGAGAAGGAAGGGAGAAATTAACGATTATGAACAATTCCCTCTTTTCTCTCAATGTTTTCCACAGCAAATTTATGCAGCAATGTCAAAGCTGGGACGTGCCTTGGAAATGGTTACATAAAACAAGTAAAGTCCTTATTTTCTAAAGAAATAAATTGGGTGTCGATAATAGGGAGAGAGGGTGTCGATAAAAGGGTAATGTGGAAAATTTTACTGTTTCACCGCCTACATTGTAATCACGAATTTTATTGGCTGAAAAGTTCATAATACATATACAATACGAAGAAATGACCAATGAAAAGTGCCGTTACACGAATCTTGCAAGAAATCAAATGAATGATACCTACGAGTCATAATAATAAATGTGAAAGCTTAAGGTGTCGATAAACGGTGAACTTACTCTATTACAGATTCCATTTGACCTGACACTGACCTTTATTCAAAATGTGTTCATATTTCGCGTATATTGTAACATTCTTCAAGAAGTCTTTTCTCATACTACACAGATGTAACAGGTATATAAGTAAATGTTACTGAATTGTTAATTTAAAAAGTCCTAGGCATGTAATGTATGATAATAAAAGCTAAAACTGTGCCATGTGAAATAATCTGTAATACAAGGTATCTGACATTCAATGTATGAATGACTAACAGGCCAATATACTGTTTTGAGGTTGTGAAGGCGTATCTTGTGCTTCTGTCACGTTAACTTCCAACAAAATACATGAATTGAGGTTATTATGTATAAAAACATTAAACATTTTTTTTTGTTATGCATGACACCAACAAGCAAAGTTTTTTTTACTTTCCACTAATAGATGTAGAAACATATTGAGGGAAAAGAACAATTGTTTTATTAGTCCAAATTGGGAATATTTGAGTATGATGCCTGGCATAAAGGCACACTAATTTAAAAGATAATACATATTGTCATCCATTAAACACCTGATTTCTTACTGTTAATGTATGTCTTTAACAGCCAAGAAATATATATTTTATGAATTAATTGATCTAAAATATTTCTATGCTTACGTTGACATGTTTTTCCATCCTCTCCGAGTACCAAGAAAGCTTCTCCAGGACAAGTACATCTGTAGGGTTCATCTTGACCTTTAGGTAGAGGTATACAGGTGTGACTGCAACCATGGTTGATACAGGAGGTCTGGTGGTCTGGAAATCAATTCATATATGTATGTAAAGAAGAATCAATTAGTACTGTATAAAATTCTGTACCATAAATTAGTACTGAATAGAATCCCTAAAATCATTTAATACTGTGTCAAAAACTGTACAATTATTTAGTACTGTGTTAAAATATGTACAATCATCTAGTACTGTTTAAAAAAATATGTATAATTATTAAGTACTGTGTTAAAATCTGTACAATTATTAGTACTGTGTTAAAATATGTACAATCATTTAGTACTGTGTCAAAATCTGTACAAATCTGTACAATTATTCAGTACTGTATAAAAACTGTTCAATCATTTAGTACTGCTTTAAATTATGTATGATTATCTAGTACTGTGTTAAAATCTGTACAATTATTTAATAATGTGTCAACATCTGCACAATTATTTAGTACTGTGTCAAAATCAGTACAATAACTTAGTACCGTGTTTAAAAATATGTACAATCATTTAGTACTGTGTTAAAATCTGTACAATTATTCAGTACTGCACATTAAAATCTGTAAAAAGTATTTTAGTACTGTATAGAAATATGGGCTATCATTTAGTACTGTGTTAAATTCAGTATTTACTATTCAAACATATTTTCCCATGCAAGGCACACATCAGTACAATTATTTAGAACTTACCATGTACAATATTAGCTGTAGATGGAGTATACAGTACACTATTTGGGTAGACATTTTTCAGTACTGTGTAGGAATCAGTACCATTGTCCTGTACAATATTCTTGGCATATCCATTCTCAATTTCTGTATAGTAGATTTGTTCACCATACACAGTTACACTTCCAATGCTCTGTAAATACATTGAAAATTTTAAAAATATATAACTTTTAAGTATTGAACACCATGGCCTACAGTTTTTCAGTTATATTGGAGTGTCTAGAGCACCTAACCATCTGTTCCTGTCTATTTTCCCATCTGTATGAACACGACATCTAATAAGAGACACCATCATCTGCACAAGCCATTCAAAACGAAAAGTTCATGATTATATGTGAATTTTAAAATGAAAGTAGATCTAATATGAATAACAAGAGGACCATGATGGTCCTTAATCGCTCACCTGCACCTAGATAGAATGAAAGTCCCAATGTTGTCAAGTTCAAGAGCACATAATTTAAGATGCGAGATTATGATCCAGCTGAAAACTGCTTTCATAATCTTGAATGATCAATATTTGTAGCTGTTACAGTAAAAACAAAGTGGAAGAAAACAACTATTTTGTCACAGTAAAGGGCACATAACTCTGTTCTGATAAAGAAATTCTCAGCAATATTATGACCAAGTTTTTTTTTATGAGTTAATATTTATTGCTGTTTGAGAGAAAACAAAGTCGAAAACGGCAATTTTGTAACCGTCAAGGGCACACAACTCTGATTTTTTAGTCCAATCAATCTGACAAATTAAAACATTTAAGATATTATGGTCACCAACATTGCGACCAAGTTGTGTCTTGATAATGATTGGTCCATATTTGTTTGTTAGAGAGAAAAAAAAAGTCGAAAACGGTAATTTCATGAAATTAAAGGGCCAATAACTTTTGTTTTTCTGGCAAAATCAAGCTGAAAATTTAACTCATCAAGGATCGTATGATCACCAACATTGTTGCCAAGTTTTGTCTTGATTGGTCAATAAACGTAGATGCTACAGTGTAAACAAAGTCGGAAACATCAATTTTGTCAAATTCAAGGGCACATAACTCCAGACTTCCTGCTCCTATCACACTGAATATCAAAGTCATCCAAGATCTTATAGTTACCAACATTGTTGCAAGGTTTTGTCTTGATTGGTCAATATTTGTAGATGCTAGAGTGGTAACAAAGTCAAAACTAGCCATTTTTGACATTCAAGGGCACATAACTCCGGACTTCCTATTCCGATCGGACTCAAAATCGAACTCATCTGAGAACTTATGGTCATACATATTTTGACCAAGTTTGGTTAAGATTGGTCAATATTTGTAGATACTAGAGTGGTAACAAAGTCAAAACTAGCCATTTTTGACTTTCAAGGGCACATAACTCCCGACTTCCTGCTCCGATGACACTGAAAATCGAACTCATTCAAGATCTTAAGGTTACTAGCATTGTGACCAACTTTTGTCTTCATTAGTCAATATTTGTAGATGCTAGGGTGGTAACAAAGTCGAAACTAGCTATTTTTGATATCCAAGGGCACATAACTCCTGACTTCCTGATCTGATCTGACCCAAAATCAAACTTGTCCAAGAACTTATGGTCATACATGTTTGGACCAAGTTTGGTCAAGATTGGTCAATACTTGTAGATGCTAGAGTTGTAACAAGGTCTAAACTAGCTATTTTTGATATTCAGGGGCACATAACTCCGGACTTCCTAGCCCGATCTGACCCAAAATCGAACTCAACCGAGAACTTATGGTCATACATGTTTTGACCAAGTTTGGTCAAGATTGGTCAATATTTGTGGATGCTAGAGTGGTAACAACAAATTGTGGACAGACGGACAGACGGACGGACAGACGGACGGACGGACGGACGACGGACAAAAAGCGACCACAATAGCTCACCTTGAGCACTTCGTGCTCAGGTGAGCTAATAAACAAGAGCTTCGCAGAGCGGCGCATATACGCCCGAGAGGGGCTTGTCAGTAAAATTGGCCATTTTTTCGATTCAAGGGCAGATAATTCAAACATGAAAAGTTATCAAAAGTTTGTTAGCACAACAAGACACCATAGAGATTCATTGTGGCTAGTATGATTAAATTCTGGCTGAAACTGTAGGAGTTGCACACAAGAGAAAATGGACATTTTTGAGAAAATGGGCATTTTTTCTTAAATTCAAGGGCAGATAATTCAAGAACGAAAACAGTTTTCTAAATTCCGTAAGCGGTGTGCACAACTAGACACCATGGAAATTCATTGTGGCATGTTTGATCAAATTCTGATCAAAACTGTAGGAGGAGTTGCGCACACAAGAAAATGGGCATTTTTTAAATTCAAGGGCAGATAATTCAAGAACGAAAAGAGTTAATTAAATTCCGTAAGCGGGATGCACAACTAGACACCATGGAGATTCATTGTGGCAAGTTTGATCGAATTGCGATTAAAACTGTAGGAGGAGTTGCGCACACAAGAAATTGCTAACGGACAGACAGACGGACGGACAGACGGACAGACAGACAGACGAGCGGGGCCATAACATAATATGACCCTTCGGGCGTATAAAAATTCAACATAAACACGAAAGTATGTACAGTTATTTTTTCTTTAACTTACATAGGTGCAGGAAGGTTTATAATGTTGGGTGGGCCACATGTTAAAGTGAATGGACATATGGGTGTATTATGGGGGGTCAAAGGGGGGGGGGGGGGGGGGGGCAGACCCCTTTTCTAGATTATTGGGGGGGGGGGGGGCCTGGCCACCCTGGCGGCCTGGCCCTCCTCTTCCTACGCCTATGACTTATTTAAGCGACAAAATGGAAGTGCCTAATTTACACGAAAAATCTAACAAATAGTTTTTGATAAGGGACAAAATTTTATATCATACTGACCTTGTCTTCAATACTATCCATTCTAGTTTCCCTGATACTTCTATCATACGTCAACACTGTCATATTTGATCCATCTCTATCATACACCACAACATCATCGTTCACTATAACCAGGCCAACTGGATCATTTACCACAATGTTTAGTGTTATTGCATTGTGTCCATCCAGGTCTGACTGTATAATCCTGGCTGGGGGACCAGAGTCAATAGTGTACAAATATCTGTAAGTAAAAGGTATAATAAAGGGATCGAGTGAATGTAAGAAAATAAATGTACTAATTTAAGTAAATATAATTTTAAGATGGGTCTATAAATCTTATTACCACACAAAGACGCTTTTTGATGCCCCACAGTATAAAAGCTTTGGAAAACATTGTCGAAAATGAAGAAATTGCTTGTGACAAGCAATTTCTTCATTTCCCACAATGTTTTCTACCCAAAAAGATCCAACAAAGTAGAATTTTGTTTATTTGACGATATCACTGTTCATTATAACCAGGCCTACTTGATCATTTACCACAATGTTTAGTGTAACTGGTTTGTGTCCGTCCAGGTCTGACTGAATAATCCTGGCCGGGGGACCAGAGTCAATAGTGTACAAATATCTGTAAGTAAAAAGTATATTAACCCTTTCCCAAACAAGAACTGGTTTTGACGTCCACACTCCCTAATAGAAAAGGCTAAGGAAAACATTGAATCAAAAGAAGAAACTGCTGATAACCAGCAGTTTCTCCTTTTGTCTCAATATTTTCTATACTATTGTATACACAAATTTTACACAAATCCTATCTTTATTAATAACATCCATTTTGTCATTTGTGGCAGTTTTTGAATCATGGATCACCCTAAAATGTTGCTGTTTGGGAAAGGGTTCAGTGAGTGAATATAATTGTCCTAGATTATTTGGATTATTTTATCAACTTTAATCCGAAAGCATATCAAGTGATAAATATTAGTTTTCCAAATATTTTTTGAACATATCAGAAATTATCAAGCCTAAGATCCTTGAAGCGTGTACTGCATTGTGGAATGGAAAACATGTATTGCAAAATAAACCCATTTTGGATAAGATTTTCAAACATGATGCAGCCAGCTACGTATCGGGGCGGCATCCCACTGATGTAGGAACAATCCAACCTTCTGCATGTAAATTAACCCTTTCCTAAACAAGACCTGGGGCCCGTTTTACTTTACAAATTTACGGACATTTTGAAACAACAACAAATCTGATTGGCCAAATAATTACTGTTATTATTTCTCTTTAAATCAGATGTGTTGTTCCAAGGTTTTTGCAAAAATCTCTGTTAGTAAAACGCGGCCCTGGTTTTGACGTCCTTAATAGGAAAGGCTTGGGAAAACATTGAAACAAAAGAAGAAACTGCTGATAACCAGCAGTTTCTCCTTTTGTCCCAATATTTTATGTGCCATATTTTACACAAATTTTATCTTTAATAACATCCATTTTGTCACTTGTGGCAGTTTTTGAAGTTGATCAACCTAAAATGTTGTCGTTTTGGGAAGAGTTAAAAGACGATAATGATGTTGGAGATGGAACTATTTGGGAAACTTACTGTTGCATTTTATCCAACACAATAGCAGACGGATATGCTACATCTTGTAGAATAGTTTTGCGATCATTCGTGTGTACATTCACTACCTCTACTCTATGCCAGGAGTAATTAGAATCGTCCTGTCCGTTAGAAATCAGACCGAAGTTGGTGAAATACAACAAACCAGTCTCAGAGTCAAACGCTAGTCCTGGAACATAGAATAGAGTTCTCTGAAATAATACTTACCATTGAGTAGGTAAAAATAATTGTACATGAAATGATTCTTAATAGATTGACAAAGACGATATTAGAAGAAGTGTTTGACAAAAATCTCAAGTTTTATGCAAAGGCAAAATTGGAGGGTTGTCGTATTTAAAACCTACTGTAGATGACACTATGGACTTAAAAAAGAAAGGATTTGTACACAATATATCTTGATCTTATATGAACAAAAGCTATGACATTTCAAATTTCACTAAATCCACAAACACAAAGATTTAATAGAGATAGAACAAAAGGAGATACGACAAAGAAAATTGAATTATGTTTGAAGAAAATACAAACTTCTCTTACCATCAACTTGTCCTAGCCCATGTGACTTGTTCAATAACATGGACTTTTCTGAGCCATATAATCTTACTCAATATATACTGCTGTTTTATTTTTCATAAATTTTATGAACCAAGATTTGACCCATAACTTACCATCGACTTGTCCTAGCCCATGTGACTTGTTCAATAACATTGACTTTTCTGAGCCACCTAATCTTAACCCTTTCCCAAAATTTTAGGATGGTCCAAATTCAAAGCTGCAGCAGACGACAAAATGGTTGTGGATAAACACAGGATTTGTGTATATTTTAGCGCAGAAAATATTGAGACAAAAGGAGAAACTGCTGGTTATCAGCAGTTTCTTCTTTTGTCTCAATGTTTTCCAAAGCCATATCTATTAGGGACGTCAAAACCAGGTCTTGTTTGGGAAAGGGTTAATCTATATATACTGCTGTTTTATTTTTCATAAATTTTATGAACCAACATTTGACCCATAACTTACCATCGACTTGTCCTAGCCCATGTTATTTGTTCAGAAACATGTATTTTTCTATGCCACCTAATCTTGCTCTATAGATACTGCTGTTCTATTTTTCACAAACTTTATGAACCAAGATTTGACCTTTAACCCTTTCCCAAACTACACAATTTTAGGGTGATCAACTTCAAAGACTGCCACAAATGACTAAATGGATGTTATTAAAGACAGAATATGTGTAAAATAAGGCACAGAAAATATTGAGACAAAAGGAGAAACTGCTGTTTATCAGCAGTTTCTTCTTTTGTTTCAATATTTTCCCATGCCTTTTCTATTAGGAACGTCAAAACCATGTCTTGTTTGGGAAAGGGTTAACATACCATCAACTTGTCCTAGCCCATGTGACTTGTTCAATAACATTGACTTTTCTGTACCATCTAATCTTACTCTATATATACTGCTGTCAAATCCATTTTTATCACTCCAGTACACCATCTAGACAATAGAAACAAGAGATGTTTGTAAAACATGTATGCCCCTAGAGCTCCAGATAAGAGAGCGTAATGGCTTTTCAAAATGCTATATTATATTTATTGATCATCAAACCCTATATTGTGGGTACTCATTGGAATTGTCTGATACAGATAATCAGTTCCCACATTATAGGTTTTTTGTATTGTAATAATAAGTCAGAAGGCTTTTACCCCCCCCCCCCCCCCCCCCCCTTTTTATCTGTAGCTCTGTATTTCTGTAAAACATGCAAGCACCCAGGGCAACAGATTTATAAGAGGGGGCAAAGTCATTTTCAAAATCCAAAACATGTATTGTGGGTACTCATTGGATTTGTCTCCACGAGACATTATGGTGAAAGTCCTGAATAAAAGTCCTAAACTAAAGATTTTGATTGGAGGTACCCATATGTGTATCTCTAACAGGGCATGAGATTTAGACTAGTTTAAAGTTTTAAGGAAGATGTAATGCTGACAATATGTGATGCTGTCACTAGGGCTGTGTTATTAGCTCCGCAGACATAAAATCCCAGCTAGCTGAAAAGGATTCATTTTGGAAACGGTCAAAGTTGAAGGAATAACAAATGCTGGTACCTGTTCTAGAGGATCATAAGCTAGAGCCCCTGGTTCCCCAGACTCACTGATGAGAGTAACCTCCCTTGACCAGTTGGTATCCAAGGAGACGAAGCCAATGTCACCATTTTTGTAAAAACTGGATTTACCATGGTTACTAAATGTGCTCAATAAGATATGTTTTGGCACTGAAAAAGAAACACATTTTAATAAAAATTCTCGAACAAGACAAATTTTCAGTTCTTGAATTATGTTGCACTTGCTGATCTATAGATGTGTAAAAGAAAGAAGAGTGTTTCTAAAATTTAATTCATTTTTGTAAATTTATTTATGAAAATGTCATAGTAAAATTATATTGAACATTTTCCTCTTTTCTTTGAAAGCCGCAGTTTGTGAAGCATCAGGCTCTCACTCAAGAGGTCTCCGGTTCAATCCCAGGTCATGGCAAATATCCTTTCAGTCAAAATTTTCTCCCGCCATTGGCATGATAATCATTTACCAAAGTGGGATAGGAGCTAGGAGCTTGGTGATGTTGTGGTAGTATTGGTATGAGAAAAGTCAGGAATCCATGGTTAGGCACGGCAACTAAACAATATCAGCATAGCAGTTGAAAGAGGCATTAAACCCCAATCAATCAAATCAATCTTTTCTTTGAACATTTTCAAAAGTTATGATATTAATTTTTAGTAAAAAATGACCCTTTTCAGCATGTATAGCTCATGGTAAATGACCTGGCTATTAGCTAGGGATACTCTGCCAGATCATTTATCATGAGCTATACCTCTACATTTAATTTCTATCTTTTTCTAACAATGTTTTTACCTTGACAAGTTTTTCCATCAGCAGCTAGTGCCAGCCCTCCATATGTAGGACATGTACACCTATATTTACTTTTCTGTCCTGGTAAACATAAATGTGAACAACCTCCTTTATCATCTTCCATACACGGATGGATAGCTGAAAAATACAGAGAACCTTATAGCCTTTGAGACAGCTATGTTTCACGATCAGCCTGCGCGTAAATGCTGTCTGAGCATGATCTTTGCCACTGTCTCATGGTGGCTATGGGTCACTAAGAACCTTCTGGAGACCAACATGGTTCATGATCAGACTGTGTGTAATATGCACAGGCTGATCTTGAACCATGTTGGGCTCAAAAGCCTTAACAGACCTTTGTCCAGATCCTGTTCCAGTAAATCGAATGGTTGTTTTTATGTAGTTGGCTTGTTGTATGGCTAGTTCTGTCTATAGAACATTACCTAAATGCAGCATATGTATTCAAATTTTCATCTATGTAAACATAAATGTGAACAACCACCTTTATCATCTTCCATACACGGATGAATACCTGAAAAGAAGAATTCATTGTTTTTCATCAAAAACCTCATAACTGCATTTTGTTTCTATAAGCTGCAGTTATAAGGTTTTTGATGAACAGCAGCTAAATATGTTTATCTAGTTTAATGCATTAAATTTTGGTCTTGCGAACATTGCAAGTAGTTGCTGATGACAAAATAGATGTTACTATCTTGTATAAGATAATTATATGTGAATGGTATGGAAAGTATTGAGAGAAAAGAAGAAAATGCTGGTTTTCAGAATTTTCTACTTTTCTTTCAAGACTAGGGATGTTGGGTGCTAAAAATTCAACCTGCAAAATAATATTATTTTTATGTCTGGGCAAACACATTTATGTGAACAATTTAATACAATTATCATCTCCCATGCTGCAGCTTAAGGCCTGATAAAAATAATATGGGCTTACAAAAATTGTAAGCAAAACCATCAAACTTACTCATTGGTTGTGTAGATGGGTTCAAGCTGATCATGTGGAACAACTCCCTGGTTCCCAGATTCTTGGTTTCCTGTTGCCAGATTGTGCGCCTGGATCCCAGCAGTATAGAGTAGATACCAGTATTTAACCATGTGCTCACTATGGCCGTGTTCCCGTACACGATCAAACCAAATCCTGGAGCACCTTTAGTGATCTTCTTGTATTTGACTTCCTTTTTGACAGCTTTTCCTCCGAGATCGCAGGAGAATACGGCTAGTGACTTCGCATCTACCCAGTAGAGGCGTCTGAAAATAGACATTAACCCTTTACCAAACGACGAAATCCTAGGATGGTTCAATTTGAAAACTACTGCAGACGACATAATGGATGTTACAAAAGATAAAATTTGTGAATAATATAACACAGAAAATATTGAGACAAAAGGAGAAACTGCTGTTTATCAGCAGTTTCTTCTTTTGTCTCAATGTTTTCCGAAGCCATTTCTATTCGGGACGTCAAAACCCAGTCTTGTTTGGGAAAGGTTAATAAATTAGCATGATTCTAGAGCATTAACAGGCAGCAAAATTTTTGATATTTCTAAATTCAATAGAAGATGTTGCAAGCAACAATTTCAAGTGGATGAAATTTCACATTTTTTTTTGTCTTTCTGTGAAGAAAACATTGTGGAAAATAAAAAAATTGCTAGTCACAGGCTACATGTATTTTTTTCCAATTTCTAAATTAATTTCAAAAGCAATTCTCTTTTTGAACGTCGAAATGTGTCAATATTTGGGAATGGGTTAAATGACAGCATTTAAGACCAAACATTGGTTTTGAGCAGCCTCAGTCCTTTTAAAATGTGTTGTGAAATTGAGATCAGTGCTGATTAATAGCCAAGACCTGCTTTTGACCTAAATGATAAAGAAGTCTTTAGAATACATTGAGAGTTCTAAAAGATATGCTGTCCATGTTTCATGACTGACATGTAACAAACTTTTATCATGTATATTGTCCTCTCTGACTCTGTTAGAATTCTACTGACCTAAAATTTTGTCATTTGGGAAAAGTTGAATTTAGTCAAAGCCTCCCTCTAGACATTCTGACAATCTCTTTTGATAAATTCTGGTTTTTTTTTCTGATTTTTTCTGAACCTCACGCTGAATATGTTACAAATTTTCAAAGGATCAATTTGCATGAGAAACAAAGAATCAATAGGAAATTGTGCTTTATATCTGTCTGAATGGAATATTGAGGCTGGAATTTAACCCTTTCCTATACAATCTTATATTTTTGAGAAAAATTTGGAAACACAGATTTATTATAACCAGCATATTCATTTACATGTGTATAGAGCTCTAAGAATCAATGGAAAATTTTGCTTTTTATCTGTCTGGACGAAACACAAAGGCTTTATAAGGCTAAGACTACTTCTCAAACAGAAATATGTGTTCTAGACAGCCCAAATTCAAAGCTGCTGTAGAAAAAATGAAATGAAGGTTGATAAAGATATAGAAAATTGTGTGAATGTGAACTATCAGGCACAGAAAATATTGAGCCAAAGGGGATTATAATACTGTTCATCAGCTTTTTCTTCCTCTGCCTCAATGTTTTCAAAAGCTTTTTCAATAACTATGCTTCAATGGTAAAGGGTTAAACAAGCCTGAATAAAGCATACATGAGGGGTTTGAATACTTTACATGTCTGTTGGCGTAATGATCTTGTAACATTTAATTTCTCTTACAATTCTATGAAAATATTATTTGATTCTTTCAGAAAAACCAAAAAAAAAAAAAAAAAAAAAACCCACACATTTTTGCTTGACTGCTTTGTGTTTTATCTATTTTTTTTTTCTTGTTGCAAATTCAAATATGGGTTGTCATGGATTCATTTTGAAGGGATAAATAGAAAGTCGGAAATTACAAAGGATACTCTTATATTAAAAAGCCTTGTATTATCTTTTCATTAAGAGGACACAATATTGATTCTGTACTAAAACAAATAGTAATAATGAAACAAGACACTTTAATATCACAGCTTCTAAAAAGACAATATTGTATGAAACTTGATTTTTCACAAAGGATGGGTTGCAATAAGGGGTCAAAAAATAGATTTTCTTTAAATTTCGTGGATTGATAGGGGTACATAATATCTTTAATTTGTATGTGTAAAAAATCTGGTTTCGGCGTATTTTTCGAGATAGATCCACAAAATTTAAGGAAAATCTATTTTTTGACCCCTTATTGCAACCCATCCTTTCTAAAAACAAGGATATAATGTAAAATGTTTGATTGTGAGGGTAGAATGTAGCAACTGCAGCAGCTAATCATGTGTTCCAGCCATTTTATACAACAGTTACTCTAATGTGGTCTGAACGCCCACAATCACCACAAAGTTACTGTTCATCCATTACAAATTTTTAAAAGTGTTTAAAGTGTTCAAAAGATCTTAGCTCGGTGTCTGCCCATGAAATGACATAATGATTGCAAAGATTTTTAAAATACTGTCAATGTGAAATTTCTGTCTGCAAAAACTCCCAATATTGGATAAGTCAAAAAGTTTTCCATCTGGTAATGGGTTAACACTTTCCCAAATGACAAACTTTTAGGATGATTCAATTTGAAAGCTACTGCAGATGACAAAATGGATGTTAATAAAGATTGAAATTATGTGTGATATAGCAAGAAAATATTGAGACGAAAGGAGGAACTGCTGGTTATCAGCAGTTTCTTCTTTTGCCTCAATGTTTTCCCAAGCCTGTTCTATTAGAGATGTCAAATCCAGGTCTTGTTTGGGAAAGGGTTAAATGCCAGTGAATAATATGTAAATGATATAGTCTATAGGGAAAGCTGAGGAGCCCTCTATTATTTGAATATCAATCTATCAGACAAAAGCCTATTGGGAAATATTTCTGCCCTCTTCATGTTAAGCCTTTCCAAAACAAGATTCGGTTTTGAAGTCCCTAACAAAATAGGCTTGGGAAAACATTGAGGCAAAAGAATAAATGCTGATGATAAACATTTTCACCTTTTGCAACAATATATTCTTGACTTTAATACACACTTATTCTATTTTCATCCCTATTAATTTTGTTATCAACAGCAGCTTTCAAGTTAGAACAGGCAAATTTAGCCATTTGGGAAAGGATTAATTAGAAGCCTTTTGGAGACAACTGGAAATCCTAAGGTTCACTCAGAACAACCTAAATATAACCTTAAATTAATATTGAATACTTTTGCCAACAAAACATTGAGGGAATAGGATAAAAGAAAATTATGCTGGTCATCATGATTTTTCCCTCAAGAATGTAAAAACAAGGTGTTGCTTGCTTTAAGTCTGCAGCTCTCAAGAGACATCTCACTGGTGGGGAACTCGGCCAAAGCGAGGGACGTTTTTCGCTACAACAAGGTATAGATATTTTGCGTTTACATATGAGTTTATAGATTTTTTCTCTAATGACAATGAATTTGTTCTAAAAATAGAACGGGTTTATGGTTATGTATTGACAAACCGTCGGTATTGTTATACAAGAGGACCATGATGGTCCTAAATCGCTCACCTGAATCAAGATGACAAGAGTGATAATGGCAAATTTGTCAAATTCAAAGGCATGAAACTTATAAGGACTTTCTGTTTGGAAACAATTAAGTAATAATTTTTTTCCAATTGATCCTGTAAAGTTGGGTATGAATTGGCATAATGGTTGAGTTTCAATAATTATTTCATGATTTCACAATATACAACATAGGGCTAATTTTCAAAGCATACTGAACTGTTAAGAATTGATCATTTATGATATTATAAGCAAGATTTGGTATGCGATTTGAAAGAATATAGTAAATGAAGACAAACCATCTGATAAGCTAGGCTAATCCCTTCAAATTTGTTTACATAAGATAAACATGGGGCCAGCCAGAGCAACAGATAACAGAAATAGATAAGAGAAATGGGAGAAGCTTTCCAAATTTATCACTTATATCAAAACCCTATGTATGTATTAATTTTTTCATGCAGATGATTGAAATGATCACCAACAACAAAGGGTTTGATGAATATTGAAACAAAACGTTGCTTTTTGAAAAGCAATTATCTCCTCTTATCTTCTGCTTGTATGATTCGCAAAGTAAATGCATCAAAATTGCCTTGTAAAAGCCCCTTTCTCCCTACCACAGCCATATTTTTTTGACAAATGTAAACATTGTGAATTAATTTGAAAAGAGTGAACCAATGCACATTTCTACCAAGTCTGGTTCAATTTCGGCCCAATGGTTGATTTTTAAAGAATTTTTCTTCTGATTTCTCCAAGTCTGATAGGCCCCTTCCTCCCTGACACGCCCAAATTTTTTGAAAAAAATGTAAAAATTTGTGATCAAATTTTGAAAAGAGTGACTCAAGGAACATTCCTGCAAAGTCTGGTTCAATTGGGCTCCATGGTTGATTTTTAAAGAATTTTCTTATGATTTCTCTAAGCCCCTTTCTCCCTGCCACGGCAATATTTTTTTGACAAAAGTAAAAAATTGTGAATAAATTTGAAAAGAGTGACTCAAGGCACATTCCTACCAAGTCTAGTTCAATTGGGCCCAATGGTTGATTTTTAAAGAATTTTCTTCTGATTTCTCTAAGTCCGATAAGCCCCTTCCTCCCTGCCACGGCCACATTTTTTGACAAATGTAAAAATTTGTGAACAAATTTTGAATAGAGTGACTCAAGGAACATTCCTGCAAAGTCTGGTTCAATTGGGCCCAATGGTTGATTTTTAAAGAATTTTCTTATGATTCCTCTAAGTCCGATAAGCCCCTTTCTCCCTGCCACGGCCACATTTTTTGACAAATGTAAAAAAATGTGAATAAATTTTGAGAATAGTGACTCAAGGCACATTTCTGCCAAGTTTGGTTCAAATTGGCCCAATGGTTGATTTTTAAAGAATTTTCTTATGATTTCTCTAAGTCTGATAAGCCCCGCCCTGCCACGCCCACATTTTTTGACGAATCAAAAATCTGCGAACAAGTTTTGAGAAGGGTCACACAAGGAACATTCCTGCCAAGTTTGGTAAAAATTGGCCCAATGGTATAGGAGGAGAAGATGTTTAAAGAAATTGTGGACGGACAGACGGACGGACGGACGGACGGACGGACGGACGGACGACGGACAAAAAGCGACCACAATAGCTCACCTTGAGCACTTCGTGCTCAGGTGAGCTAAAAATCTCGAGATGTTGAAACAACACAGACGGAATACATTGATCGTGAAAAAACATTCCTCGCTTTGGCCGAGTTCACCACCACTCAGACCAGTGCATCTATTTTTTGCAAATCAATCCATCAGACTACATCAGCCAATCGGGAAATATATTTTGTCCTTTTCACATACCATTACCAGACGGCAAAATTTTAGACTGGTCCAAATTCAAAGATGTTGCAAACGACAGTTTCAAGTGCATCAACTTTTCATATTTTAATCTCTCAACATAGAAAACATTATGGGAAATGAAGAAATTGCTTGTCACAAGCAATTTCTTCATTTCCTTGATGTTTCCCAGAGGTTCTATCTTATGGGGAGTCAAAAGGGATCACTGAGTGGTAATGTGTCAAACCTTTTCCAAAATAAGACCAGATTTCAACCTTCCATATCAGCATGCAAGACCAACTTGAATCCCAATCAGTCTAATCAAGACCAATGTTGCTGTCTTTTGATAGCTTCTGAATCATCTGTTTGGACTGAAAGAGATCAACCTGCACAGAGTGCACAGACTGAATAGGTTCTATAGTTTTCCCATTTCTGAAATGGTTCCTTTTTTCGTGAAAGATCACAATTATATATGTGGGAGCATTTTCCAGACATGTAGGGAAATTTCTAATCAATATGTTCTCTAGAATTTCTAAATGTTTTTTCTCTAGAACCATCCTATATTTTGCTACATGGTTGATACAATGTTTAGAAATTGATGCAACATTCATCATAGGTATTTCATCATACTCCTGCAGTTATTTCTTAAGAAAAATGATTGATTCAGGAATCAATTTCTTTTTTGAATAGACTTATGCATCCTCAGATAACCTGGGGTCTGACTACGCTTCATGTCATGTAGCGAAGTCAGACCCCGGGTCATCCGAAGATGAGACTTATGATGTTGTTTTACTTTTATTTAGGATAACATATTATTTCAACTTGTCACAGGTCTTAAAATATCAGAAAATATATAGAAAACATATTTTCTTTTTATTGAACTTAAAATAAACTCATTACAAGAAAGGTGTTGCACAGCAGACAATTATTTTTTGAAGTGCAGGGGCATAACCAGGAATTTTGTAATGTTGAAGCCCAAAGTGTATATAGCAGTGACTGGGAAAGGCTTGCGCCATGCGCCATAGTCACATTAAAATTCAAAATGTCACATTGTTTTTCCTATCGAGTGCGCCCATGTCCCTTTCAATTTTCGATCCCGAGAAAAAAGTGCAAAGCATGTTTCTTTATCATTAGCTTAAAGGGACATTTCATTCCAATTTCATTTTTTTAAAGTATGTCTTGATGCCAATATGGGTTATTCTAATGAGTATAAATACTATTAGTTTTTTGAAGCTGTTGCCAATAAGCGAGATACACGCATTTAAAGTAAAGACATAATCGATAAATTGCATATAAATCCGAACTGTTGTCCACAACAATTTGTTCAATTTTAACACAAAAATATAATTTTCTCGTAAACGGTGCAATATTTTGGCTTGAAATTTTCAGAATTTTCATAAGGAAATATGCTCTTTCAGATTAAATAAAAGTAAAATTTATGACAAAAAAAATCTGAAATGTCACTTTAAGCCTTTGTCATTACTAGAAACATTTAACTTGAGATACATGTTGTTTTGTGAGACTGGATATTATACTATTCATCATAATATATTATATAAGTTAAAGAAATGAACCCAGTAAGCTGTGATTTAACATTGTCACATTGATTTTCAAAATGTCACATTGAATTTCCTAACCGTGGGGACATTGTCCCATTGCAAAAAATTCTTTCCCAATCACTGATATAGTCAAGTCCATTTGACACATCTTGACACTCCAAAACAGGTAAACTCTGGAAAATATTGTGGAAAATGAAGAAATGCTTGTGACAAGCAATTTCTTCATTTCCCACAACGTTTTCTAGCCAGGAAAACCAGAATTGTAAAATTACAATAACTTAAACTTTTGTGTTTTACATCTTTGAATTTGGAAGAGTCAAAATTTTTGTCAATTGGTAATGGGTTGTGGGGGGTTTGGGGAATCTAGGGGTCTGTTTTTTACAATTTTTCTAGACCATTGGGCACGGTTGAAAAAATAAATAGGTTGAAGCCCATGCAGGCTTCCAGGCCTCCCCCCTAGATAGACGCCTGAAGTACATGAACCATAATTTTCCTCCTTTTCTCACAATATTTCCCACCATTTATTGTACACAAAATCATCCCTTTATTTATAACATATTTAACATATTTATAACATTCAACTTGGGCTTTAATTTAGAGCATTTAATAGTTTTGTCCTTTGTAAAAAGAGTCAAGACGCTAAGGGTCAACGTCGACAATTCAGTTATGTCATCTGAATCAAGTATGGATTAAAAAACAATATCGCCCGCGAGACAAAATGACTCATTTCCCCTCACATTGATTTCTGGTTTCTAAAGGAACAATATCGCTCTCGCAATGAACACGTGTTACGTAGTTTTATTCAATAATTCAGTATTCCAAGTTTCTATCAAGACATGAAAATATCATCAATACATGCGAACTAGAATTATGCATTCTCAAAATGCCTTTATGTAAATGATGAATCTGTTCAACTAAAAGAAAACGAGAATGTTATTAAATGCGAAACTAT
Organism: Fragum sueziense; assembly: GCA_963680895.1. Classification (NCBI taxonomy): domain Eukaryota; kingdom Metazoa; phylum Mollusca; class Bivalvia; order Cardiida; family Cardiidae; genus Fragum; species Fragum sueziense. Next base: position 47,115 of record CAVMGG010000244.1, read on the forward strand.
ATTGAAATTTCTTAAACCTGGTTCCAAGATGATTGATCTGTCGAAAGTGTATCCAAAAATAGAAAAAATGATATACATGCTTTAAGAGAGACAGAGATGACAAATATTCACCAGCCTTTTCTAAACCTTTTCAAAAACAAATCATTTTTTCATTAAAATCCCTTAATTTCATTTTCTGAAGAAGCTTTCAAATTGGATGATATCAGTCTGAAATGGTGTTTGGGAAATGGTTAAAATGTTAGGTCGAATGTCATTAATATTTCTACCAGCAGATTATTGATTTAATCAGGTACAATAACGGGCTATTGTTTTCTGAATAAAACATCAGAGAAAAGAGTTAATCATTCAACGCCATGCATGAGTCAATAACGCCATAATCAATACTATGACACATTTTTATGACATTGTCTTTTTTCTAGGGACACCAATACCGGTCTCACTGTTCATGTTATTTAAGAAACACCATCAATATTCCAATAAATCTGGCTCTACACTGAGTAGAGCACTTGACCAAACTTAGATATAACACGATTCTGCTTTCCTGGAATAGTTCTCCGCCAAATGAGCATTTTCATCTTTTTTTCTCAAAGTATTCCTATTATTTTAGTGAAAAACAGTAATATCTTTTCCGACATTTATCTAATACAATTTGAAACCAATTTTCAGATCTAGTGCTATAATGTATCTTTGTTACCTGAATTTTATTGTTTGGGAAAGTGTTAATTGTAAAATGTTCTTTGTTTCTGCTGCCTGTTGAGACAGGAACAAGTAAGAATACTTCAATTATAATTTGATAAAGATCAACCCTTTCCCAAACTGTAAAACTTCAGAGTGGTCTTATACAAAAGCTTCTGCAGACAGCAAAACAGAATGATGTTGGTGAAGATTTGATTTTGGTACAAAATAGCATGGAAAATATTGAGGAAAAAGGAGAAAATGCTGATCATCAGAATTTTCTTCTTTTGCATCAATGTTTTCCCAAGCCTTCTTTATTAGGGACCTTAAAACCAGGCCCCGGTTTTTGAAAAAACTTAAGTGTATACTCATGAATTCATGCTCAACTTCAATTGAATAACAATCAACGTTGATTGGTATTCAATTGAAGTTCACATGGATTTCGTGTGATTTGAGCATGGTGCTCAGAATTGAGTCCGAGAACGTACTTAAGTTTTTTGAGAAACCGGGGCCAGGTCTTGTTTGGGAAAGGGTTGAGGATAATTTCATGTGCAGACATGCAAACAGTGTATCTTGTCTTGAAGTTCCTCTTAGCTTTGATCCATTCCTGGACAAAATTTCTGGACACAATCAATTTCAAAGTTAATCAATGCAGTCAACAAAGTTGACGTCACCAAAATGAAGAAAAGTGCATGTCAAAGCATGGTAATAATCACGAGAAAAACAGAGAACGTTGAACTTCCTCATTTATATCTTTCCTCAAAATGCTTTCTACAGCATTTTTGAATAAACATCTACATCAAAGCCTGGTCTTATTTGGAAAAGGGTTAAAACAATTTCACATTAAGATAAACAGTATAAGATCTATCTTGAAGTACCTTTTGAACTTAAACTTTTGTATTTGTTGCAGTTTGTCTCACAATATAATATTTTATTATCAATTCATCCCTTTCTACAACAACAAAAGTTTAGTTAGATGTGTCCAGTTTGAAAGGTATGACAGATCAATCAGTAAATATGCAATCTTGAAGTAGCGGACAACGTAGCTTGCCTATACGGGAGCTTGTCACAAAAACAGCTAATTCTTTAAAAGTAGGTCAAACTCCAAGGTCAAGGTCACAAGGTCAAGGGTCATGTTTACAAATAAAGGGTCTTGGAAGGAGGTATCCATGTCTGAAATATCAAGGCTCTATCTATAATAGGGCATGAGATATAGGCCAGGTTAAAGTTTTTTAAAAGTAGGTCAAACTCAAAGATCAAGGTCACTAGGTCAAAGGCCATGGTCTCAAATGAAAGGTCTTGTCGAGAAGTATCTCTGTGTAAAATATCAAGGCTGTATCTCTAATAATGCATGAGATATAAACCAGGTTAAAGTTTTTCAAGCGAAGATGCGACAGGACAGGACGGGACGCGATGCCGCCTCCGAAACTAGGGCTGTGACATTAGTTCGGCTCGCTAAAAAATCATTCAGAGAGAGAAAAAATGTCGTTGGGCATCATATGTTTCTTTTATCTCAATGTTTTCAAAAACAAAAAATTCTCTGTAATTGTAATGACAAAATCAGGAAACATCTAGGAAAGGGTCAAGAGGAATGCACTGTTTAGATGTTTCATCTTGTTTAAATAATACAAGAGAGCTTGAATAACTTTAAGATTATTGTCGCTAATATTGCAGTCTCAAGTATCATTGTCTGTATGTCAATATACAAACTTTTTATATTTCCTAATCTTTTTCCAAACAAAAGTACTTGTATTTTAAAGTCCCAAAAAAGAAACTTTAAGAAATAATTGAGGAAAAGACAATAGTCAGCATTTTCTTCTTTAACCCTTTCCCAAACGACAAAATTTTAGGTTAGTTCCATTTGAAAGCTGCTACAGACAACAAAATGGATGTTTATAAGGGTAAAATTTGTAAATCATATAGCTAAGAAAACATTGAGGCAAAAGGAGAAACTGCTGGTTACCAGCATTTTATTCTTTTGTCTCATTTTTCCCCAAGCCATTTCTATTAGGGACATCGAAACCCTTGTATGTTTGATAATTGGTCAAGACTTACTCGTGTTGATGACTGATGTCCATCTGGTTAGGCCAGTGTTCTGATGACTTGATAATTGTCCGTCTGTGTGTTCCATCTAACCAGGATCTCTCAATACGCTTTCCACGCTGGTCAACCCAGAATAAAAACCTGAAAACAAATGAATATATCAAAATTTTCATTATAACCAAACATACTAGGTAAACAATGGCTACAGACCAATAGGGATCAGTTTTAAATTTGGGGGTGGAGGGGACTGTCCGAGCCAGTGTCTGAGAATTGGAGGGGCTAAATTGGATTGTCCCTTAATTTTTCAGTGTAAAACAAAGGAAAATTGGCATTTTTTGCCAAATTATGGGGGGTAGCTTAGCCCCTTTGACCCCTCCCCTTTTTTTGCGAACTTGCACTTAGACAAAAAATCAATGTAACATTATATTCCAAGCCCTAAAACAGAAACTTTTAGCAAGGTGTAGCACTAAGCTTTTGGTTTATAATGACAGAATTTATGAACAAACAGCTAATGATGACCTATTGAATACAGGCAAAATAGTCTGGCATGAGAAAGAATCATAGCAGGGACGATCTTATTTTCATTAGCCTCCATGGTTATTCCTTAATCATGAAAACTGTTAATGAAGTCGAACAAAGACAGGTGTTATATAATTCCTCAACCCTTCCTAATCATTCTAGAGACAAGTCCATTTTGTAGGAAGACTATTTTGGTATTACCGATATTTTAAAGCTTTACAGCCAATGAATTGGTCTTATTTCTGATAAATTATCTATATGTGTTAAATGTATAGTAAACCCTAACTTGATATCACAATAAAAATATTCACTACTCATTTCATTTTCTATATTTTCAATGTAACAATACCCCCATATTTCATCTCCATATAGTGTAAAGAGTTTATAATAATGATCTATGTGATATGAAACGAGAACCAGCTGATAAATTGCTATGATCATAAATAACACAGATCCACTGGTACCCTGCTTCACATTACACATGTCAGCAGACATTAGGTTAATTGGTTGACTAATTGGTTGTTAGAACTAATAATGATAGGGCCAGTTTGACCTTTTACCAGACGGCAAATTTCTAGACTGGTCCGAATTCAAAGATGTTGCAGTCGACAATTTCAAGTAGATGGAATTTTATATTTTTTGTCTATCTTGATAAAAAGTGTTGCAGAAAATGAAGAAATTTCTTGCGACAAGCAATTTCTTCATTTTCCACAATGGTTTTCAATGCCTTCATGCTCCTTGGCATCAAAAAGTGTGAATAATTATGAGGGAATGGGTTTAACTTTTCCAAGACAGCAAAAATTGTAGACTAGACTGAAATTCAAAAAAGTTACAGGCCATATTTAAACAGACATTAATGATAACAGAATACACACTGATTTGTGGCATAATTTAAGCATAGAGAGAAAATGCTTGTATAAATCATGCAGTATTTTTTTTCATTTTTCGTCAAAGTTTTCAACAAAATCAGTGCTTCAAGGTAAGAGTTTTGATAGTTTATCAAGTATATAGATAAGGTCAGCTAGTCATGGGAGGTTTGAACTTATGTACTGGCTAACTATCAGGAACAATAATTTTTTGCCAAAACTGAACAATCATTTTGACCAATGGTAATTCAAAGATGCTGAAGATTACAAAATCATTGCAATCTATTTGACATGAAATAATGTGTATGTCATTTAGGCAGCATGGCAATAATGTACAGAAAATAATGTAAATGTTGGTTTGATACAGTTATTTTAGTTTGGAAAGCCCAAAAAGGGTCAAGAAAATTGTTATGCTTTTCATGAGAAAGTATACATACCCAAATATAGGCGCAGCAACAATAGATTTTGGTGTTTTAAGTCCTGTAGATATAAGTATCCTGCGACCTGACCCATCATAGTTGGCTATTTCTATAGTCAGTTTGATGTTGTCTGTCCAGTATATGTGTTTAGATATCCAGTCTACAGTCAAACCATCAACCTCACCAACATCTGTAGAGAAAAAGACAAATTTAGATTATAACTATATTGTTTTAAACCTTTCTCAGGTTTTGACATCCCTAATAGAAATGCTTGAGAAAACATTGAGACAAAAGAAGAAACTGCTGATAACCAACAGTTTCTCATTTTGTCTCAATATTTTCTGAGCTATATTCTACACATCTATCCTATCTATAACAACATCAATATTGTCATCTGCAGCAGCTATTGAATATTAGGACCACCCCAAAATATTGTTGGTTTGGAAAGGGTTAACCATATTCCAAGCAAGTACTTCAGCACAGCTTGCCTGTTTATTGCCTATTTCCACTGTGAGCACACATCAAAGCAATTTGATTTCAAGAAGAAAATAATGTGATAGCCAAAGTGATGTGTGTTTTTCCATGCAAACCTGTGGAATCACCTTGATTATCTGCTGGAATTCGTCACTGGTCTTCATTACCCTTCATCGCAAAGCAAAATGTACTATAGGCTGATTTTGATGGCCCTTTCAGAAAAGATTTGTGAAAACAATGACACAAAAGAAGACAAAACCTTCATGGAGCTTCATATCTATGCCCAAGAAGGGCTAATGTCAGTTAATTTTAAAGTTGCGCACACAAGAAATTGAGACAATTTTTTTTCCAATTCAACAGCAGAAAATTCAAGAACAACAAGACCTGCATTTACAACAGTTTAATTGAGCTAAACTCTGAAAATACACAAACCAAAATTGCGGAATATATTCAGAAAAGAATTTAAGACTGCAGGGCTTAATTCCGCATAACATGAGTTCATAATAATTGTACTCTCAATATTTATGTGATGTATTGTGATAGTCTAATTGCAAAGTTATGTTCTTAATTGTATGATATTCTCCTTTAATTACCAGATATCAGGTTTACACTTGGTAATAATTGTGTCACTGGGAGTGTGAACTTGAAATATTTCAAGAAAATTGTACCCTTTTGTATTATCATGTCTGCTGCTGTCTCAGAATATTTTTGTAACATTACCAGGCAGTGTATAGAATATAAACAGTCTGCACATGAGTGCAGTCTTATCTTATTCTACACAACCTGTTTGTCTATGTTCTGCATTCCAAGTTTAATTATTGGGTTTGAATTCTTCTCAAAGTTTAATCTGAAACAGAAGACGATCCCAGACACTGTAATTAGAAGGACAAGATATGATTAGACAAAACTGAGCTTGACTCCACCAAAGAAATGACACACTTGTTATTAAACACTTAATTATAGGCAGAAAAATAGAAAACATTGCTATTATAGCTCCAAGAATATGTATAAGGAAATCCTACACTGTTAAGAAACAGACAAACAGTTGATATTAACCCTTTCCCAAATAACAAAAACTTTGAATTGAACACACCACATAATAAATCTTAGTATAAGCATAACCATTGTATGTAATGGCAAAGAATATATTGAGGCAAAAGTAGAAAAGGCTGATTATAAGCATTTTCTTCTTTTGTCTCAGTGTTTTCCTAAGGCTTTTTCTCAAAGACGTCATAACCAGGCCTTGTTTTGGGAAAGAATTAAACAAAATCAAAGATAAAAGACAAAGACCTAAAAAGATATAATTAGACATCAGACAAAGTATCATTAAGGATTTCTAACAAAAGAAGTTGATATAGTTAAATGTGTAATTAAAACACTCTTGATTATAGACCACAATTCGACAAAAGATCCAAAATCCCCTCTCTAAGCCTGATATCATTCTACAAAATATATTCTAATTTTCATATCTAAATGGCTTGTAGATTCAGCTTTAGTTACTTAGGTTAACCAGCAATCATACTCTATGGTTAAAAAGTCTCTTTACATTCAGCTTTTCTTTCACAATTAAGTCTTGCATCAGACTGAAAGATGACAAGTCCAGAATTGATTAAGCGTAAGCTTTATGTTTGAGGTATAACAGTTCTTCTGTCATAATGATTTTCAAATCTCCCTGTTTAAAATGCAGCTAACATAATTATGATTGTTAAGTTTACAATTTAACTGTAAACTCTTGGAACCACTTCTGACAAGGAACAGTATTTTCAGTCCTTTGAATTTATAATAAATAGGTACTTTGAGTCCTTTGAGTTTACAATTAATTGGTACTTTCAGAACTTTGAGTTTACAATAAATTGGTATTTTGAGTCCTTCAAGTTTACAATAAATTGTTTCAGAACTTGAGTTTACAATAAATTGGTACTTTCAGAACTTTGGGTTTACAATCAATTGAAACTAATGATTCAAAATTCTACAAGATAAGAGTAAAAGAGCATGTAATGTTTTCATGTGTAGTTTAGTGTACTTATATTCCACCATAGAAACTTTATTTTTGTTGGCAAAGTCCATTAGTTGAACATCTTAGTAAAGTTTTTCTGAGGAAATAATAATGCCAAACCCTGAATATTTCACCTGTATTTCTGATTTTAATTAGTTCAATATGTATTACCTATCTAGATATTTATCTCTTAAGATCACCCAGGGATTCTGACTGTATGTGGGAACATTATCTACTTTGTGGATTAACCCTCTCCCGAACGGCAAAAATTTAGGATGATCCCATTCAAAACTGAAGTTAGAATTCCAAATAACATAGCACAGAAAAAATTGAGACAAAAGGAGAAAATGCTGATCATCAGCATTTTCTTCTTTTGTCACAATGTTTTCCCTTGCCAATTTTATGAGGGGCATCAAAAACAGAGGCCCGTATAATCAATGATCGTATGATTATTTTTTTTTTTGCCTAATTACCTTGTAACAAAAAACTTCTTTGTTTTTGGTTATTTAAAAACTTATATTCTATTTCCCTGCAACATGTTTTACAGTCAAATGACATACTGTGGAAAAGGGATAAGTTGCTGTAAGCCAAGTGTAACTGACAAAACACCTGGGAAGATCCCCTCGGAACATTTTCTCTATCTCCTAACAATGTTAGACAGGTTCAGAATGTGTTTTACCAACTCAAACATCTGGAAAACTAGCTCACATCTTTCTCTTAACTCATTACCACACGGAAATATTTTAAGGCTGACAATTTGAAAGCTGCTGCAGATGACAAAAGGGGTGTTGTTAACAGTAGAATTTTTTTTGTAAAAGATTACACAGAAAATAATGAGACAAAAGGAGAAAATGCTGGTTATCAGCAGTTTCTTCTTTTGTCTCAAAGTTTTCCTAAACCTTTTCTATTAGGAACGTCAAAATCAAATCTTGTTTGGGAAAGGGTTACCTCATTACCACTCATTGATGCTTTTTGACGCCTGCAAGATACAGGCTCAAAGGGAAACCTTATGGAAAATGAAAAAATGCTTGTGACAAGCAATTTCCTCATTTCCCACAATGTTTTCTACCAAAAAAGACAAAAAATATTAAAATTTCATTCACTTGATATTGTTGTCTGCAGCATCTTTGAATTTGAACCAGTCTAAAATTTTGCCATTTGGGAAAGGGTTAACTCATTCATACACCCATAATGACATTCTCTACTGGTTTCAAAGCAATAAACTTCACTTTCTGTTAACCATTTTCCTGAAAACAAAGTTTTAGATCAGTCAAAAATTAGAATGAGTTCCAGGGATTGAAATTAAATTTGGTTTTGTTATTTTGTAGGGAGATTTTAGATAGAACAGAAAATCGAAATTAGTAGAAAAAGACCAGAATAACAAGTAAATTATAATTTCCCTCACGAATTTCTGTATGTCTCTTAATTTTCTAGAGTTGTCAAAACAAAATCTTGCTTGAGAAATGGTTAAGAATCCTTTCCCAAACATTGACCTGTTTGTTAACCAGTCAAAACAGTAAAAAATTGCTGATCCTGGAATAGTCTGAAGGTAGTCCATCCCAAATGAGATTCATGCAATGTCCCACCAAGTCATTCAGATAATATACAACGAAAGTTAATGATGTAGCCCTACAGTTTAAAATTGTGCGGGTTTAACATTTTGATGTCTAGAAAAAAGGTTTCTGTGTTCAAAAACATGTTATCTTTTCACAAGGTGCTGCAACAATCAAAGAATCTGCATATCAAAGGCTTGTTGTAAAAATGCTGCAAGTGAAAGAACAATTATATTCACTTACAATCCTTTAGCTTTGACCAAATTATCTACATTTGGGGGTCAAAACCTTGTAACTCCCAACTATTTCAAGCTGTTAAAGCTTCAAGGATTTGATCTCCTCCTTTCATAATTTGTGTTGTTGCAAAACCTCATAACTCCAGGTTGATGAAAGCTGGAGTTATGAGGTTTTGCAATAACACCGACAAAATGTATTCTCTAGGGTCCCTCTCTAATCTACCTAAGTGCCAAAGTTAACCCTTTCCAAAATGGCAAAAACTTAGACTGTTCCAATTTGAAAACTGCTATAGACATCAAAATTGATATTGATAAAGACAGGAATCGTGTAAGAAATAGCACAGAAAACATTGAGGCACAAGGAAAAAATGTCGTTTTTCAGAATTTTCTCCTTGTGCCTCAAAGTTTTCTCAAAGCTTATCATATATGTACGCCAAAACCAGGTCTTGCTTGGAGAAGGGCAAAGCTGGAGAATCAATCAATAAACTTTCTCATCGGAAATATGACACAATTCTCACCATTTCTCCTATTTTCTACTTCCCAATTATTGGTGACCGTCTTATTAATGGGAAACCCCTCAAGTACATTTTTACTTCATTTATGACCAGATAGCCCCCAATCCCACACAGTAAAGCTTTCTGACACCCACAAGATAAAAGCTTTGGAAAACCTTGTGGCAAATGAAGAAATTGCTTCCCTATTTTCCACTTTCCAATTATCGGTCACCGTCTTTTTATTAAGAAACCCCTCAAGTACATTTTTACTTCATTCATGACCAGATAGCCCAGTCCTTAATAACCTAATAATATACAGTCTTTCTGACGCCCACAAGATCTAAAGGCTTTGGACAGATTTTAAAGGCTTTTTGAAGATAAAGGCTTGTGACAAGCAATTTCTTCATTTCCCATAATGCTTTCTACCCATAAAACTACAAAAATGTCAATTCACTTGAAATTTTCATTCTGCAACATCTTTGAATGTGGACAGGCCTCATTATTTTGCTGCCTGGTAATTGGTTGATGTGGGAGACTATTAACCCATTATCAGACAGCATAATTTTAGACTTATACAAATATTAAAAGATGTTGTAAATGACATTAAAGAAATAATGATATTGTACATCTATTCGGTCTTTATGCATGTAGTTTAAGCATTGTGGGAAATAAAGAAATTGCATGTCACTTGCATGCATCAAATCAAACAGAAGCAAATCTTCAACTTATTCAATTGTAGAAGAGAAAACACTGAGTGGAAAAGGAGAAAATCGTCGGTGCTATGACAAAATGGCGTAATAGAAATTTTGCTCGAAAACCATTTTTTTCAGGAGAGCCAAAAACGTTTTTGCCATTTTAAAAAATGTTAAAATATATGCCGGCAAAATTGAGTAACTCAATATTACTCTCGTGTAAATTTGTCTACGTATAACGCATTTTTGTCAGCTAAATCGAGTTACGCAATTTTGTCACATGATAATTGAAAGGGTTCTAATAGGTGTAGAACAAGAGGACCCTGAGGGCCCTAAATCGCTCACCTGAGTTATGTTTTAATAATGCCAAATAACTTTGCATATGTTACGCATTGTTGTCCCAGGGAAGAATTTGGCCATGTAGTTTCAGAGGACATGTTGTTTACGGAAATTGATCAGCTTTTATGACATTTCCCATTTTCTGATGCCACAGCAACCAGAGTTTTTCATAGATTTCAATTCTTTTAGCAATTTTTTTAAGGGACCACCCAATGAACATTACTGCCAAGTTTGTTGATTTTGACCGAGAAGTTAAGGAGATGTCGTTAAAAGAAGTTGTTGAGCTTTTGTGAAAATTCCCATTTTCCGATGCCACGGCAACCATAGTTTTCCATGGATTTCAATTCTGTTAGCAATTTTTATAAGGGACCACCCAAGGAACATCTCTGCCATGTTTGGTTGATTTTAACCCAGTAGTTTAGGAGGAGATGTCGTTTAAAGAAGTTGTTGAGCTTTGTGAAATATCCCATTTTCCGATGCCATGGCAACCAGAGTTTTTCAGGGATTTCAATTATTTTAGCAATTTTTATAAGGGACTACCCAAAGAACCTTTCTGCCAAGTTTGGTTGATTTTGACCCAGAAGTTAAGGAAGAGATGTCGTTTAAAGAAATTGTTGAGCTTTTGTGAAATTTCCAATTTTCTGATGCCACGGCAACCAGAGTTTTTCATGGATTCCAATTCTTTTAGCAATTTTTATAAGGGACCACCCAAGGATCATTTCTGCCAAGTTTGGTTGATTTTGACCCAGTAGTTTAGGAGGAGATGTCGTTTAAAGAAATTGTTGAGCTTTTATGAAATTTCCCATTTTCCGATGCCACGGCAACCAGAGTTTTTCATGGATTTCAATTATTTTAGCAATTTTTATAAGGGACCACCCAAGGAACATTTCTGCCAAGTTTGGTTGATTTTGACCCAGTAATTTAGGAGGAGATGTCGTTTAAAGAAATTGTTGAGCTTTTGTGAAATTTCCCATTTTCCGATGCCACGGCAACCACAGTTTTTCATGGATTTCAATTATTTTAGCAATTTTTATCAGGGACCACCCAAGGAACATTTCTGCCAAGTTTGGTTGATTTTGACCCAGTAGTTTAGGAGGAGATGTCGTTTAAAGAAATTGTTGAGCTTTTGTGAAATTTCCCATTTTCCGATGCCACGGCAACCACAGTTTTTCATGGATTTCAATTATTTTAGCAATTTTTATAAGGGACCACCCAAGGAACATTTCTGCCAAGTTTGGTTGATTTTGACCCAGTAGTTTAGGAGGAGATGTCGTTTAAAGAAATTGTTGAATTTTTGTGAAATTTCCCATTTTCCGATGCCACGGCAACCAAAGTTTTTAATGGATTTCAATTATTTTAGCAATTTTTATAAGGGACCACCCAAGGAACATTTCTGCCAAGTTTGGTTGATTTTGACCCAGCAGTTTAGGAGGAGATGTCGTTTAAAAAAATTGTTGAGCTTTTGTGAAATTTCCCATTTTCCGATGCCACGGCAACCAGAGTTTTTCATGGATTTCAATAATTTTAGCAATTTTTATCAGGGACCACCCAAGGAACATTTCTGCCAAGTTTGGTTGATTTTGACCCAGTAGTTTAGGAGGAGATGTCGTTTAAAGAAATTGTTGAGCTTTTGTGAAATTTCCCATTTTCCGACGCCACGGCAACCACAGTTTTTCATGGATTTCAAATATTTTAGCAATTTTTATAAGGGACTACCCAAGGAACATTTCTGCCAAGTTTGGTTGATTTTGACCCAATAGTTTAGGAGGAGATGTTGTTTAAAGAAATTGTTGACGCCGTGACGGACAGACGGACAGACGGACGCCGGACATTGATAGATCACAATACCTCACCTTGAGCACTTCGTGCTCAGGTGAGCTAAAAACGCCGTTTTGACAGGATATGCGCTCCTACATACTAAGTAGAAAGCATTTATAAAAATAAATTGACAAAATTGCGTAACTAATTTGGTACGCCATTTTGTCATAGCACCGACGAAATGCTGGATATCATCATTTTCTTCTTTTTCTACAGTGTATTTGAAGAGCTTTTCTGTCAAAAACGAAACACAACAGGAGAAAATCATTTCTGTAGAACATATTAGGCAGTAAACGTGTAAGTGGATCATATTTTATTGCCTTTTTATTGTGATAAATTATTGATGACTGTATTAACAAGATAATAGGTGTACATTAGGACTTCCCCAGGGAGGCATCATGTAGCCAGTACTAATTCTTTAGTTGATTGATTGGGGGTTTAACCCTTTCCCAAACTGCAAAATTGTAGGGTGATCCACTTCAAAAACTGCCACAAATGACAAAAAGATGTTATCAAAGATAGGATTTGTGTAAAATATGGCACAGAAAATATTGAGACAAAAGGAGAAACTGCTGGTTATCAGCAGTTTCTTCTTTTGTTTCAATGTTTTCCCAAGTCTTTTCTATCAGGGATGTCAAAAACAGGTCTTGTTTGGAAAAGGGTTAGCACCTATTTTCAATATTTTTTCCAAAATTTTACTTCTCTGCTGGTGCACCCACACATGCATTCATGTTAGTACAAACACAGCATCTAGTCACATGAGATAATGTCATCATGTCTTCTAATTGTGAAAACAAGATGTGTTTGTGAAATACAAATGTTCCCGAAACGGCCATTTTTCTAAAATGTTAAGTTTTTCGTATAAAGAGTTGATAAGGGTTAACAGATGACCTTGAGGAAGGTCATATTGCATGGAACAGATAGCTATAAGTGAAATGAAGTTACATACCAAATTTGAGCTTTGTATGTCAAATACTTTTGAAGAAAAGGAAAAATGTTAAGTTTTCAGACAGACGGATGGACAAACAGACGGTCTGACGGATAGACAAACGGACATGAGTAAAACAATATGCCCCGATCTTTCGATACAGGGGGCATAAAAATAATTGATGACTGTATTAACAAGATAATCTAAGGAGTATAATTAGGATTTCCTGAGGGAGATACTATTTATCAGTATCTAGTACTAATTCTGTACAGTTAGTACAATAACAAGTTTTTAATCTGAACTGACTAGCTCTCATAATTTGATGGAGACTCATGGGCGGATCTAGAGGGAGGGTCGGGGGTCCGGACCACCCCCCCCCCCCCCCCCTGGCATTGGCCGAAAATTAGACTTTGACTATATAAATTTAGTGTAATGTTACAAATTTATTGCATTTTAAGCCATAATTTGAGCTTGGACCCCCCCCCCCCCCCTGGAAAAAAATCTTGGGCTTTGACCCCCCCCACCCCCCCACCCCCTGGAAAAAATTCCTGGATCCGCCCTTGAGTCTGTTGCTCAACCTGATTTATTACAAATAAAGGCAATACAATTACATCCATGTTCTTCTTGATAAGTTTTCCTTCATTCCAGTAGTCCCCCTGCTATCCATTAAAGTAAAAATATTCAGTATATCGGCATTTTACCAATTATCTTAATAAAATGCCCATGTAGTCCATGAGCCAGACAACTTTTTATTACCACTTGGAGGGAGTAATTCTTATTGTACTTTCTGAGTACTTTGATATGTGTAGTTAATTAATTGGTATGATAGCAGTCCGAAATTGGTAGCTTATGCCGAGAAAATCACGACTTTCTGAACCCACCCTATTTCTAGTCTGTCACAAATGAAAAAGTTGATGCGATTTCTTTCGGACGTGTATGATAAATTCAAAAGTTGTTCGTGAATTTGTTCTATGCCCAAACAATCTTTGGGAACTTAGTTTTAGTCTAATTTTATAAAAACTCAGTTATATGACCTTTCTAGACTATAATTTAAAAAAACAATATACCGGCCCCTTCGTCGAACGTAATGCACGCATTTTTGTTTGACAGTTTTTCACTTTTTAGAAGCCAAAATGCATCTTGCTACATCAAAAGACTCACAAATATAATTTTTGATGTCTAGTAATTGATTCAAGCCAGATTCGTGACACAAAAACCTTGGAAAGAGTCCCAAGAGACAAAAGAAAAAATGGCAGATTCGTACCCTGAAATGTTCGTACCTATATTTGAATACAGATTCCCAGTGTTTCAAGCTGTTTAAGGTGGTCCTTTTGCATTGCCAGTGTTCCCAATTTATTCTAAAACATTGTATAACGCATTAGGTGGTCGTTTTGTGAACAAATTTTAAGAATTCGATGCAAAAATGGGAATTTACATTACTAAACAAATCTGAACTCATATGCACGTTTATTTTAACTTTATTTAACAATGAACAACTGATTTGATTTAAATTAGAAGTTCTACACTAGAAAATCATATATTTGTTATGAAATAAGTATCATATATTTGTATGAATTATGTCGATCGCAACCAAAATTAATGGATTTTTAAATGGGGTAATTCTAGTGTAAATACAAGGCGACAAACTCTCATGTCAATACACCAACCTATATTAAACCTTATACTTGTGTATTATATATACGAAATAACTCGTTGATTTATTTCTAAATACAAAACATCATTCTTTAAAAAAATGGACATTCAAAGCAAGTGTCATTTGCTTTGAAATATAGCCTGTGGTTGATTTAATGAATTGATGGTTTAAATTACGTTTTGCACAGTTATATATCATCTGGACACGTTAAGTATGAGCGTATTCTTACGCATATATTATATCTATTTGTTGTTAAAAGATAAGAATACTGTGAAATGGATACCTAGCTTTTTCATTTTTCAAGAATACGATTAAGGTTTGGAAGTGCAAAAAAAGATATTTAGAGTGTACGCAGAGAATACATTTCTTTGTTAAATCTACGACATGTCTATGTCCAATTTGTCTTGAATATATGACATTGTTTATGATTTGCTGCAAAAACCACAATCATTGCAAAAGAACACATCAAAAGCAAACAAACGTCTGTAAATTTTGTATTGAGTTTGAGTCTGGACACGTGAAACGAAGAGCAGTTTTTAAGCCAAATGGTCGTGTTACATTATATCAAATCGCCGCCCATCTACGTACATGTCTCTATGTCTGTCTGTACGTAAATTCGTCATCTCAGCTCTTACTACATGAGCTACAACATACGATCTATAGTAATAGTGTGGATGATACCTATTGTAGTTTGTTTTTAAATAGTCGTTGGTTTCTGAGGTACCTGTTAATGAATTTAATGCATTTACTATCACTGACAAGCCCTTTAGTATGTTTAAGCATAAAGCCGGTTAAGAATAATGTTAGTATATGTTTGACTTAAACAGATTAAAAACGTTATCTTTTTGTCTATAATATTGATTTGACACGGGTTTTAAGAAATAGCACTGAGATTTTTTTTTTCACCAACACATCCTTTAAACTGTCTGTATATTGCAAAATAGTTTCATACTAATAGTAGGACTGGTATGGCAATGATCCTTCTACATGATAAAGCCTACATGTAAATCCACGAGTAGATTTAACATATCGACGCGCGTATTCTCCTTAAGAATTATTTTTAGAGTTGCCCTCGTGATAATGTTATCACTAATTGTGTGTTTCCATTAGGGGAGGGGGCAGAGAAAGAATGAAAGTCCTTTCGTTGTCCCCCAGTTTCATGTATAACTACATATTCCAATACGAGTGAGTTAACCTAAAGACAGGTATATAAATGCTAAATTGAGATGCATGAATGATGATTTAAAATGGTACTGAAATTTTATTCTAGAAAGAGCATTTCGACTTGGTGGCTTTTATCACGTGTTGCAAAATAAAGTAATTTTTGCACGATAACAAGAAAATGAAATGCAAAAATTCGACAGCGTTCTATGTTTCTTGATCATTTGATAACGTTGACAAGTCGACAATATCACGTGAGTGTTCGGACTTGTACATATACTTACATCAACTCTGAAAACCGCGGAGAAAACAATTCTGATTTTGCATGATTGAATGATTGAAAAGGTCTTTCCTAGGAACAATCTGTCTAAACCTGCTATTTTTTTTAAACGATTCAACATATCCAGATTGATGTGCTTTCTAGATAGTAAATATCTGTATAGCTTCGGTTTATGGCATAATAGAGAGTTTTGCTGATTGTGCACTTTGAACGCTTAGAACTATGTTTGAATGAACATATGCTATCATAAATTAAACTAAGACCACTAGTAATTTGGTTTTGTCCTTCTACAAGTAAGAAACTTTACAAAGAAATGAATGGCGGGATAAAAGAAATCGCGCAAGCACTTAACCCTTTCCCAAACAAGACCTGGTTTTGACGTCTATAAAAGAAAGGACTTTGGAAAACATTGAGACAAAAGAAGAAACTGCTGATAATCAGCAGTTTCTCCTTTTGTCTCAATATTTTCTGAGCTATATCGTATACAAATCTCATCTCTATCAACTTTCATTTTGTCATCTGCGACATACTTCATATTGGACCGCCATTAAATTTTGCCGTTTGGGAAAGGGTTAAAACATCCCTGATAGCAATAACTATCAAGTGCTGAAGAATGACCAAAGTATTTCATTATCATGTATTTCAGACGGCATTTTCCTCTCGTTATTATATCAACATGTCTGTGATTGTACTCATCTAAATGATGTACAGCATTAAGCTTTTTTCAAGAATACCAATTGTTTCAATGCTTTACAAAGGTGATTTGATAGTGTCTTATTTTGTGATTTAATGCATGGATAGCCTACAATCTTTTTGGAAGGGTTGATCATGTGCGATGGTAAAAATCAAAGGTTTTAATTGCTGCCAAATGTCATGATACTGCATTTCAATAATTTGCTTTGAATGCAAAACATCAGCATTGCTTTCTTTGTATCACTTCATATCAATTTATTTCTGCAGTAGATATACACTGTAGAGGAACCCGTGTAACGACTCTTGCTTTCTTTACTGTCCCTTTTAACTCTGAATGATGCAACTTGACATTGTTATGTTGTATTGTAAATATCAATTTGTTTTCCAGCATCTATTTTATCGGTATAACATATTCTAAGTTTAGCGTTATCATTTATTTTGAAGTCATTTTTCTATTTTTATTCTTTAGTAATTCCATTTAACTATAATAATATTTTATATTGCTGGATTAGTATATTACCTCAAATAGCAACCGGCTTCATATGATTGTGTGCGTAATTGTTACAAGGTTTTATCTCTTAATCATTGATCAGTTTGGCAGTTTGGCTTCAAAAAGCTATTTTGTAACATTTTTCTTTCGGCAAATATGCTTGGCAGTACTGTATCCGTGTTGTTTGTGTTGTTTCCTTGTCTCTTAATGGATGCCTTGCGAACAATTTGTGCAATCACTCTCGCCTTAATTTCAAGGTTTTCTTTTCTTCCCAAATAAATAAAACGAGAAAAGCATGTGAGCTGCTTGTAATCACATTAACTTAAGTAATTTTTCATAATGCGTTATATTATAGTTTTTATATGCATTGTACAGATATACCAGGAAAGCACTTTGTCTGTCCTTCCACTGCAAATATTGAGTTTTAAGACAAAAAGAGGAGGGGCTTTTTAGGGGAACTCATTGTTTGCAAAGGTTATATTTTTCCATTGAAATATACTAGTATTTTAAAAAAAACATTACAATCGTATTTCTCCATAGAAATCATTTACACGATATAGCCGTATTGACTCTTTGTTTGAAACACTAAAAGAGGACTCACCGAGTTACATTAAACACCAAATCTATATGGATAAAAATTTGTTTCGGCACAGGCTATCTGTAAGAACGATTTCTTAAAAAATCTCACAATGCCATTCGCTCCAACTAATTCAGTTTCACAATTAAATTTTATCTCCCTCTCTTTGTCTTCTTTCATCTCATGATGAATTAGCTTTTCTGTGTACTCTATCAAATAATACATGGGTCTCTACGTATTTAGCATGAAACAGTAGTTGGTATAGTTACTTGTACTGTGTATGCTTTAATGATTTAAAGTAATCTAACATTAAATGAAGAATTTACTTTTAATTATTTGTTTATGTTTTTTATTACTGATCGGTGGTGATAAAAGAAATTATGCCGACAAAGTCAGTATCATTTTCGTATCCAGCCATTTTTGGTTACATCACAAACCACTTGCGCATGGTTGTATAAGCTTCGGTTAGCGCTAACTAGTGGTTAAATACATCTTTTGGTTAAATCTCCGTATGACAACACAGGTAATTTTAACCAAAGCAGATATTTAACCATGTAGTTAGCGCTAACCAAAGTTTATACGACCGGGCCTTGTTATCTAAAAAATAATGCATTTTAGGCGTTTTGTAGACCGCACTATTTTCATTAATTGTATTTTTTACAATAAATGTAAATTCTGTGATCAACAAAACGTCTAAAAAGCATTATTTGTTGGATACCAACTGGTTTATGATGTAACCAAAAATAGCTGGACACGAAAATCATGCTCATATAATATATATAAATCTGATAACTGTGCTAATTTAAAATTCATTTGGATAACAAAACAGTCTTTACTTTCCAAAAAGCAACATTCTTTGTTGTTTCTTTTTCTGAAAATTCGAGTGTAAGTGTTAGTTCTCTGTGTACACTAAAATCACACAACTAATGACATTTTAGACAAATGTAAAACTTCTCAATGTGCTTCTCCTTATGTCCATTAAAAATCAAGAATTTGGCAAGAGAGTTAATATAAATGGCCGAACCTAAGCTTGTTTTGTTCCACCGGAGATCAAAGGATATACTTGTGAGTAAAGTGTACCCCTAAAACAAGTGTTTTTCGGGAGTATTAGCTATCATTCTGACATTGATACAATGAGGAAACAATGTCCTAAGATAACAGTCAATTCCGAAATTGCAAAATGACACGAAACTGGTGTAATCTGTTCAATATGCACTATCATTTGCTTTTCCCCAGGGAATTTGAGTCCCAAGTAACTAGTTCTCTGCGTACACTAAATGCATTAAACAAATGTCATTAAGACTACTGCTAAACTTCTCATTGCATTTCCCCATCCTTTAGCACAATTACTAATCAAGAGCAGCTTTGCAAAAGTAGTAATGTTCAGGGCTAAACCAATGCGTGTTTTGTTTCACCAGAGGTCAGAAGAAATTTTTGTGAGTAAAGGGTATCCCTTAAAACAAGTGTTTTTGGGGCATAAGCTACCATTCTGACATTGATATCTTAGCGAAACATTATATTTAGTTATTAGACAAATTACAGCGTTCAAACAGATTTAAAAAATTTATTTAGCCAAAAAGCACTTTTATTTGACAATTTTCCCTTAGAACTCGAGTCAAAGTTCGAGGTTCGCTGCGTACACTAAAAGAATGCAATAAATGACAGTTTAGACCACTGTTAACTTTCTCAATGTGCTGCTCTATCTCTTATCCAAATTATAAACCAAGAATTTTGCATAAAGAGTAAAGTTTGGGGCTAAACCAATGCATATTTCATTTCATCAGAAATCAGAAGAAAAAAATGTGAGTAAAGGGTACCTCTGAAAATAAGTGTTTTTCGAGGCATAAGCTACCATTCTGGCATTGCTATCATAGTGAAACATTACCCTCAGATATCAGACTAATCAAAAAGGGCAAAAAGATTTACTCCCTCTGAGTGGTAATAATCGGCCAAAATTCGGGTCCTGGCTCATGGACTAATGGTTATGCAAGACCTGAATAAGTGGCATAGCTTTTAGCACTTGCATGTATTCTTACAATCATAAAGAATAAAGTTACCAAATTTTCCCAAATAACATGAATTATAGACAACAATAATACCATTTTATGTATGTTTAAATGGTCCACAGAGGATTGTGTTTGGCATTAAATACATTGTATTGTATTTCATCCAATAACGGAACCTTGAATGTTCATAATGCAAAACTTTAATTTTGTTTCATTTTGTCAAGCAAAATTTTTGTAAAATGCCAATATTGCTTACTTCAGAATCAGTCCACATATTGAAAGCCATTTGAAATTAATAAAATTGCATTCAATAGACAAAACAGAATCATGACCACTTCAATCTGCAACTAATAGCAAAACTTTGGACTTGTCCAGATTAAAAGATATTGCAGAAAATTTTAAGTTTTTATGTTTTTTTTTGGTAAAAAAAACAAAGTTGGAAATGAAGAAATTGCTTGTAACAACGTTCAAATAGTGGGCTACTAAATACTGAAGGTGCTCTTAAAGTGACATTTCAGGATTATTTTTACATAAATTTTACTTTTATTCTATCTGAAAGAGCATGTTTTCTTATGAAAATTCTGAAAATTTCAAGCCAAAATAGGCTTGGTTTTGCGTGACTCGTAAAACCTAGTAATTGATCATAACAAGATTCTCATTGGTTAATAGCTTTCTGTATTCTTACGCCGTTTCAAGGTCCGGCACTATTTGCAGTCTTTCGTCACAGTATTGTCGATCGTTGTCGGACGAGCATCGAAGTTATCGAAAAAAAAACCGCCCTCCCTACCCGATTTCAGATGTTTAATTCAGTGTAAGTTTGATTGTAAAAGAGCAAACTATGTTTCACTTATCACTTCTCAAGTTTGGTTACTTCTTATTAATTGATAATTTCGGAACAGATTGAGTATTTAATTAATTTCTGAAATGGAAAATTCTATTTATCAATTTTCTTTTTTATCCTGATTCATATTAATGTGGAATAGGTTTCATATAATCCCTTTGTTGCTGGTCACTTGCATAGTTGTTGTGGTTTGAAAATTTGATGGCCGTTTGATCATTGTGCTCAGAGCGAAATATTTCCATTTCTTAAGTCATATCCATGTTGTAAATCTTCATCATCATCTTTCAATATTCGCTCTCGGGCACTTTGTGTGGTTAGTTATTGGATTGGTGTATCGTGAGCAGATCCCAATCTAATAGCTAGTATTAGAGCTGATAACTATTGAAAAATTGCTTTCTAAATTGTTACTTGCTATTATTCTGATTGTATTGTCCGACATCGAAGTCAACTTAAATCAATATATCATCTCCTATTTTGAGTTTGTTGTTTCTTGGATTCATGATCAATTTTGAACCGATTACGAGAAATATATTTTTTTGTGCTCAAATTAAAGAAATTGTTGTGGACAACAGTTCAGATTTATATAGAATTTGTCATTTCTGTCTCAACTTTGAAGGCGTATTTTTCGATTATAGATAACAACTTCAAAAAACTGATAGCATTTCTACGTATTAGAATAAACAATCTTTGCATCAAGACACACTTTTAAAAAATAAAATGAATGTGAAATGTCACTTTAAAGTAAGATATATGGAATTGTAACATTATCTCAAAGATGGGACCTCTAATGTTGATAGAAACAAATGATAGCATTGCATGTTAATTCAGCATCCTCTTAAGTGCTTCCGTATGTACCTGATACTATATGGATTGCTCTTGTCAAGAAAAATGAATCACAAGATTTCCTGCAGCTATTTTACTGTTTATATCTTTGGACATGACCTTCATTTTGTCTTTATCTAGCTGCATCTTTCCAAATGGAACATTACATAGTTAGCATGAACCTTCATTTACAATGCAGAATAAAGCACATATATTGTCAAGGCTTAATCTTGAACTGGTAATCTTATTCTTGAACAAGAGTTGTTGACCAATCCTATGTCTAGATTTAAACACTTGTTCATCTGCAAGTCTGGGCCTTCCAGTCCAATAGACTAGGAAAATATTGACAGAGACAGATTATAGGCTAACATTCGTCTAATGATAACCCATTCTGAGATATTCCGACTCTCATCAAATACTCAATAACTGTCTGTCTCACAGGAAATACATGGCTGTCATTTACTTATTAATCTTCTGTAGACTTTACACAAGAAGAAAACTCCTGTTTCTGGTTTTTGTAAAGAGTTTACCATTATGTAAATAACATGAAATTTTGTCAATCCATATACTTCTGACAAATAAAATATCATTGACCCAGTAAATTGTAACACAACTCCACAACTCTCATCAAATATTGTTGCTTTTCTGCAAAAGTCTTTAACTGTACTTACATGTGTGTGTGTTTTTTTTTTGTTGTTGTTGTTGATTTTTTTTTCAAGAAAAGCGATTGTAACACGGACAAGTCTCTGTCTCACAGGAAAATACATAAATCTGTAATTACTATTCTGTTGTTTTAATACATGAAAAAACCTGGAAACATGTTCTACAACTTTTATTCACCCCTGACCAAATCTATCAGTAAGCTGGCACATAACCCCTCATCCACAGACACTAAAACAATCAGTCAGGTGTACATCAAACGGTGTTTTGACCATTGTTGTCCAAACAATGTGTACAATAATTTCTTCATCAGTATACAAACATCTTCCTTTTACAAAATGCCATTATTGATCTAAACCAATTACCAAATTACAAAATTTTGGAATGATATTCCAATTTCAAAGCTGTTGCAGACAGGAATTTCAAGGTGATGATTTTTTTCCCCTTTTTGAGTTAGAAAACATTGCGGAAAATGAAGAAATTGCTTGTCACAAGCAATTCTTTCATTTCCCACTATGTTTTCCAAAGCATGTTCTTGTGAGGGAGTCAAAAGGCGTCACAGTGCTTAGAAATGGCTTAATCATGAGTTTATCTTTAAACTTATGTAATCAATTCTTATAGAATCCATCAAAGGTTTGCACCATTTCAAGTTTTAGGACCAATGCCCATGAAACCATTTTTCATAGATCTGATATTGATCAGTATTTTCTCCTTCACCTTCAAGAATTTCAATGCATTTACATTTTCATGCTCTGGCCTACCTATGGATATATCAATTATTTGGGCCGCTTCTTTGAATTTTGTTTTGGATCTTGTTTCATGCAAAAATGTTAAGTATATCTTAATGATTCTAGTCAGACCCTGTGTGTATTTGTGCATCATTATGAAACAGTCTCTTATCCCAGCATTCAGACTGATGTCTATAATCAGTCTCTCAAGTGGCCAGTCTATTGTCTTCAGAATGATTGATAACCCATTCGAATATTCTCGGATCTTATCCTTACTCAAGATCCCCTCGAACGTATTACAGTAGCCGCCATGAGCCGATCCTGCCCATATCTCTCCGCAGGCATAACAACGGTAGTCAGGTCAATAACAACGGAAGCAGACCAAACAACCATTTAAATCTACACCAGAAAAATATTTGAAACAAACAGCGTTCTAAAGTCGACCGTATCCTCATAAATGTGACAAAATTTTACCAGATAAAATAATTGATGTGATTTACCGATTATTGACAGTATATTTCACTTGAATTATAACGTTAGCTAAAGGATTGATTTGTTTTGATGACGTCATTTACGCGCGTCTACTTTCACGTTCAATATGGCGGTCACTGTATTACGCTCGAGATCATGTTGCAACCACGTTCCAACGCGGCAAAAGGTTGCAAACAGTCTCGAGGGTCGCGATTGATTGATAACCGACACAGTCTCCAGTCTAATCTGTCAACCAATTTTCTGGGAATAAATCATTATCTGGGAAGAGTTTTCTGGTATAAGACACTTAAAAAGAACCAGTGGCAGATCCAGAGGGGGATCTGGGTGGGGGAGGGAGTGGGATTTTTTAACCCTTTCACTGCCATAGGCCACTTTTGTCGACTATAGGGGGTCCCTGCCATAGGCGACTTAAGTCGACAAATTTATGGGGGCGAAATATATGAGTACCCACAACATAAAAAAGAAAAAAACATTGTCATTTCATAAATTACCTTTACATTTTGGTCACATATAGGTGCTTAATTTGTCTGTATGTGCTGAAAATTTGAAAGGAATCCATCAAATGAGTCAAAAGTTATGCATGTTTTTGTGTACAGGGTATCAATTCTTGGAAATTTCTTCGAATTAATTCAGCAGTGAGAAACGCATCCGAAATAAATATTTGGCAGTGAAAGGGTTAAACAAGCTAGAGTATACTATACTCTCATAATCTGACTGCCTGTTCGCTAGTCAGGTTCATTGGTCACGGGGGCGTGGCTATGTATAGATGTCAAGTAAACTAGCCGGTGTAACAGGGTAACGTGTCCCCCTGGGTAACGTGTCCCCCCCCTTGGATTTTTTTTTTTTTTTTTAAAATTTATTGTGTATTTTCAATGCATATTTTGTTTCATAAGTATTAAATCTTTTAAAATAAGTTATTTTAAACATGAAATTTAAATATCTAAATTTTTTTTATTCTTTCACATTTCCAAAGAAGGAAAATATCTAATTGCATTGTAATTTTTTATTAAATCACTTTCTCCAAATATTTTTCAACTTTTATTATTACCATTATTAATATTTTATGATAATACCAAAGTAAATTGCGCAGAAATAATGTGAAAAAATTTTAAGAGGAGAGAGAGGGGGGGGGGGGGACACGTTACCCCTGGGTAACTTGTCCCCCCCTTTGATTTTTTTTCCTTTTTGATTATAATGTATATTTTAATGCCTATTTAGTTTTATAATTATTGAATCTTTTAAAATAAGCTATTTTTAACAAAAAATAAAAGAATTTATTTTTTTTCATTCTTTCATTTTTCAATGAGAGGTGGGACAGGCTACCCAGGCCTGAGTAACATGTACCCCCCTTGGATTTTTTTCCTTTTTAATCATAAAGTGTATTTTTATATAATTATTAATATTTCGTGATAACACCAAAGGAAATTGCGCAGAAATAATGTGAAAAAATTTTAAGAGGGGGAGGGGGGGACACGTTACCCCTGGGTAACCTGTCCCCGGGGACACGTTACCCAGGCCTGGGTAACGTGTCCCCCCCCCCTTTTGATGTTTTTCCTTCTTAATTATAATGTGTATTTTTAATGCCTATTTATTTTTCTAACTATTGAATCTTTTAAAATAAGCTATTTTTACCAAACAAGAGGACCATGATGGTCCTATATTGCTCACCTGAACCAAAATGATATGAGCAACATTTTTGTTCAATTCAATAAACATTTATGACTTCAAGACTGAAAACGAACTTATGGTCAATAACGTTGTGAAAATCGAGCTCATCCAAGATCTTATGGTGCTCAACATTGTGTCCAAGATTTGTCTTGTTTGATAAATAATTGTAGATTCTGGAGTATAAACAAGATCGAAAACAGCCGAAAACAGCAATTTTGTCAAATTCAAGGGCACATAACTCTCAACTTTTTTTATCAGATCAGACTGAAAACCAAACTCATCCCAGAACTTATGATCCCCAACATTGTGTCCAAGTTTTGTCTTAATTGATCAATAATTGTAGATTCTAGAGTATAAACAAGGTCGAAAACAGTCGAAAACGGCAATTTTATCAAATTCAAGGGCACATAACTCTCGACTTTGTGGTAAGATCAGGCTGAAATTCAAACTCACCCGAGATCTTATGATACCCAACATTGTGTCCAAGATTTGTCTTGATTGGTCAATAATTGTAGATTCTAGAGTGTAAACAAGTTCGAAAACAGCCGAAAACAGCAATTTTGTCTAATTCAAGGGCACATAACTCTCGACTTTTTAATCAGATGGGACTGAAAATCAAACTCATCCAATATTTTATGGTCTCAAACATTGTGTCCAAGTTTTGTCCTAACCCATTACCAAATGACACAATTTTAGGCAGGTCCAAATTCAAAGATATCACTGATGACAATGTCAAGTGAATGAGTTTTGAAATATGTTTGTCATTTTTGGTGAAAAATATTGTGGGAAATGAAGAAATTGCTTGTCACAAGCAATTTCTTCATTTTTCACAATGTTTTCCAAAGCCTTTATGTTTTGGGGAGTCAAAAAGAGTCAATGAGTGGTAATGGGTTAATTGATAAATAATTGTAGATTCTAGAGTGTAAACTATGTCAAAAACAGCCGAAAATGGCAATTTTATCAAATTAAAGGGCACATAACTCTCATTTTTCTGGTCAGATCCGACTGAAAATCAAACTCATTTGAGATCTTATGGTCTCCAATATTGTGTCCAAAATTTGTCTTGATTGGGAAAAAATTGTAGATTCTAGAGTGTAAATAAGGTCGAAAACAGTCAAAAACAGCAATTTTATCAAATTCAAGGGCACATAACTCTCGACTTTGTGGTAAGATCAGGCTGAAATTCAAAGACATCCAAGATCTCATGGTCCCAAACATTGTGTCCAAGTTTTGTCTTGATTGATGAATAATTGTAGATTCTAGAGAGTAAACAAGGTCAAAAACAGCCGAAAATGGCAATTTTGTCAAATTCAAGGGCACATAACTCTCGTCTTTCTGGTCAGATCACACTGAAAATCGAACTCATCTGAGATCTTATAGTCTGCAACATTATGTCCAAGATTTGTCTTGATTGATCAATAATTGTAGATGCTAGGGTGTAAACAATGTCAAAACTAGGTATTTTTGGCATTCAAGGGCAGATAACTCCTGACTTTCTGGTTCGATCTGACCCATAATCAAACTCATCCGAGATCTTATGGCCATACATGTTTTGACCAAGTTTGGTCAAGATTGGCTTATATTTGTAGATGCTAGAGTGTAAACACGAAATAGTGGACGGACAGACAGACGGACAGACAGACAGACAGACAGACGGACGACGGACAAAAAGTGATCACAATAGCTCACCTTGAGCACTTTGTGCTCAGGTGAGCTAAAAATAAAAGAATTTAATTTTTTTCATTCTTTCACTTTTCAATGAGAGGTGCATCAGATCAGGGACAGGCTACCCAGGCCTGAGTAATTTGTACCCCCCTTGGATTTTTTTCCTTTATAATCATAATGTGTATTTTTATATCATTATTAATATTTCGTGATAACACCAAAGGAAATTGCGCAGAAATAATGTGAAAAAAAAATTTAAGAGGGGGGGGGGGGGGGGGGAACACGTTACCCCTGGGTAACCTGTCCCCGGGGACATGTTACCCAGGCCTGGGTAACGTGTCCCCCCCCCCCTTTGATATTTTTCCTTTTTAATCATAATGTATATTTTAATGCCTATTTAGTTTTAAAATTACTGAATCTTTTAAAATAAGCTAAAATTGCACAGAAATAATGTGAAAAAATGGGTAACCTGTCCCCGGGGACACGTTACCCAGGCCTGGGTAGCCTGTCCCACCTCTCATTGAAAAGTGAAAGAATGAAAAAAATTAAATTCTTTTATTTATTGGTAAAAATAGCTTATTCAAAAAGATTCAATGATTATAAAACTAAATAGGTATTGAAAATATACATTATAATTAAAAAGGAAAAAAATCAAAGGGGGGGACACATTACCCAGGCCTGGGTAACATGTCCCCGGGGACAGGTTACCCAGGGGTAACGTGTCCCCCCCCCTCCCTCCTCTTAAAATTTTTTCAAATTATTTCTGCGCAATTTCCTTTGGTGTTATCACAAAATATTAATAATTATATAAAAATACACATTATGATTAAAAAGGAAAAAATCCAAGGGGGGTACACGTTACTCAGGCCTGGGTAGCCTGTCCCACCTCTCATTGAAAAGTGAAATAATGAAAATATTAAGTTCTTTTATTTTTTGTTAGAAATAGCTTATTTTAAAAGATTCAATAATTATAAAACTAAATAGGCATTAAAATATACATTATAATTAAAAAGGAAAAAATCAAAGGGGGGGACACGTTACCCAGGCCTGGGTAACATGTCCCCGGGGACAGGTTACCCAGGAGTAACGTGTCCCCCCCTCCCTCCTCTTAAAATTTTTTCAAATTATTTCTGCGCAATTTCCTTTGGTGTTATCACAAAATATTAATAATTATATAAAAATACACATTATGATTAAAAAGGAAAAAATCCAAGGGGGGTACACGTTACTCAGGCCTGGGTAGCTTGTCCCACCTCTCATTGAAAAGTGAAATAATGAAAAAAATTAAGTTCTTTTATTTTTTGTTAGAAATAGCTTATTTTAAAAGATTCAATAATTATAAAACTAAATAGGCATTAAAATATACATTATAATTAAAAAGGAAAAAAATCAAAGGGGGGGACAGGTTACCCAGGGGTAACGTGTCCCCCCCCCCCCTCTCTCCTCTTAAAATTTTTTCACATTATTTCTGCGCAATTTACTTTGGTATTATCACAAAATATTAATAATGGTAATAATAATAGTTGAAAAATATTTGGAGAAAGTGATTTAATAAAAAATTACAATGCAATTAGATATTTTCCTTCTTTGGAAATGTGAAAGAATAAAAAAAAATTAAATATTTAAATTTCATGTTTAAAATAACTTATTTTAAAGCTACTTTTTCCCAGATTTGGACCCAAAAATTGTCAAATACAAACGAAATGTACACTTTTTAAGCTTTATATGACCTGATTAAATGATTACGAGAAACTATTGAAGCAACGACTCATTTTTTCGCAATTTGATACCAAATTCATGAAGCGATGTCGAAAGTAGGTCAAAACAGTAGGACATGCGACTTTCTTAAATGACGTCACAACATACATGATGACGTCATATTGAAATTTAAGTATGAATCTCGTTTGAATCATGGTCCGCGCTGTATGCGCATGCGCAACAATTTAAAAATACAGTCAATCTTGTATTAAGAGACCACCCTTGGGGAATTCCAAAAGCGGTCGCTTAACAAAACGGTCTCTGAATACAATGTCTAACTTTCCATGCGAGTTCTTTCCATGCGAGAAGTTACCAAAGATCCCAAGATTGTGTAGAACGTAAACTTTTTTATCAAAAGCTCATGGAATCGCCAAACTCTGAAATGTTTTACAAGCTTATTAAAAGAAACCAATCAAGCAGAAACGCTGGAACACCATGCATCATGTTGGGAAATACAAAAGTGTTTAACCCCTCTACCCAAACAAAATGTTTTGCTGACTACTATGAAGACTTGGCTGAACCGAAGAAAGACAACTATGATGAAAACTTTTTAAGCCTATGTGAAGATAACTGTGACCGACTAAACGCTATCTTTGAAAACACAAAAGGTGAACTCAGCTTCAACGAATCTGATGTCGAAAAGGCAATCACTTCCATGAACTCTGGAAAAGCAGTTGACGAATTTGGTCTCTCCGCAGAACACTTCAAGTATGGAAAAGGTATCCTTGTTCCAATTTTAACCGCTATCTTCAACCAAATTTTATCCACTAAGAAAATACCGGACTCGTTTAAATGTGGAGTGATTACACCTGTTCTGAAGAAAGGAAAAGACCCTAAGTCGATGGGAAATTATAGGGGTATCACAGTCACCTCCACCTTTGGAAAGCTGTTTGAATACACTCTACAGTCTAAACTTCAGTACAGTCAAGCAGATCTACAATTCGGATTCACAGAAAACCTTACACCAATCATGGCTTCGCTTCTGATTACTGAGGCCAAAGCAGAAGCTAAACAGTCGAATGACAGAGTTCTGATGGCCACTCTCGATAGTCAAAAAGCCTTTGATGTAGTTCACCACTCTATCCTACTAAACAAGCTACCAGAGAAAAGTATCAAAGGGACAACATGGATTATAATCAAGGAACTGTATAGTAACATAACTTCCAGAGTCAAATGGGCTGGAAACCTGAGTGACAGCTTCAGTATACACCAAGGCGTACGACAAGGAGGCATTCTATCCACACATTTATACAAAATCTATATTGACAACTTACTCTCTTCGCTCAACAAGAAGAAGCTGGGACTAACACTTGGAACAACATACATTGGTAGCCCAACCTGCGCAGATGATGTCGCTCTTTTGTCTTCTTCTCCAGACGAACTACAGCTTATGCTAGATGAGGCCACTAGATTCTCAAACCAAAACAGATATAAGATCCACCCTACAAAAACTAAACTTGTCAACCTAACCCAGAAAAAGTGTACTATGTCTAAGGGCATCAAACTTGATGAAACTCAACTCCAAATGTCGGAAAGTGCAGAACATCTTGGGCTTTCAAGAACTGGGAATAAGGAATCAACGGTCAATGTGAATGACTGCATCTCTAGAGCCAGACGAACTACTTACTCTCTCATGAATACTGGTCTACATGGATCGAATGGCCTAAACCCAATGACATCATATGTAATATACAGAACTTATGTCATCCCGCGATTACTGTACGGACTTGAAGTTCTTATCCTAAACAAGACACAAATGGAACAGTTATCTAGATTTCATCTACAAACGCTGAAAAACATACAATCTCTCCCACAAAGAACAGCAAGCGCAGCAGTACTTCTACTTCTCGGTGCTCTTCCAATCGAGGCTGAACTTCATAAACGGCGACTGAGCCTTGCCTACACTTTGCTCACCAGCAAGAATCATACTATACGCAGTACTGTACTACGACAATTAGCTTGTGCCTACGACAATAATAGCAGCTTCTACAATGAACTTAACATCACCCTGGAGAAATATAATCTCCCAACAACATCACAAATTCTATGTAACCCTCCCTCGAAAGAACAGTGGAAGAAGACCTACAACAAAGCTATCAACACATACTGGAACAGGGTCCTAATACATGAAGTTAGACAAAAATCAACTCTACAGCTAATCCCAACAGAATTTCTATCCATTGGCAAAACCCACCTAGTCTGGAGGACTGTTGACAACTCATACACAGGCGTACGCAAAGCAATCGTCAAGGCCAGAATACTTACTGGTACTTATACACTACAAGCCAGTCGATGCAAATTCTCCAATGGTAACACAGAAGCAACCTGTCAACACTGTCGTCTAGAGGAAGAGGACCTACTTCATTTCACTACCAGATGTCCTGCATTCCACTCAATAAGAACCAAGTTTGTACATCTGCTGAAATCCCTCATTGTCGATCTACTTGGGAGGGATGCCTGGGAGAAGTATCTGACCAATTGGAAGACGTTACTGAAACTGCTGGTCTGTCCTGAGTCAATTCTAAATATCCTGCCGGAGCTCATTAATCACACCTCAAAGCTAGAGACATTATCAAAAGACTTTTTCTATGAACTGCATAAGTACAAAATAGAGCTGGTGAACCTGAACTGTAATGGCAGCCGCGATAAAACCGTGCGAGTACAGTCTTAAAACGTAAATATATGAACGGTTAAGTGTGATACTGGCGTACATATTACTCATTGCTGAACATTATCGGTGTATATATCGCTACTTGTGGACGTTCTTGGAACGGTGCTCCTAGGAGAGGAGGAAAATACTATCAACAACAACAACAAAATCTTCCTTGCACAATGTTTATCCAACATTTCTACTTCTGGAAAAGAGGGCTATTGAATAACGACCAACGGTATGAAAGATCGATTTATTGTTAAGTTAAAGGAAATATATCTCTGATTTAGGGAACTAGAAGACCTGAAGGTCTTGAGTCGCTCCACAGGCCTGAGTTTCATGTAATATTTAATCCAAGTTTTGATTAGATTGTTCAATGCTTGTGTTTCATAGAGCAAAAAGAAAGTTACAAAACAAGATTGTTCAAAATGTTTGGTTCTTGAAGCAAAGAAAGTAAAACTATATGTTTGCTATTTGAGAAAGGGTGAAAGGAAATGGTAGAACATTCCAGCTTAGGATGATACTAGCAATTAAAATTTTCCATCTTCCAAACAGATCTAAATTAACAGACCATTGATTACTCCAAAATATTTCATATTTCTAAAAATAGATTTTGAGCTAAAAATAGATTTGGGGAAATCCCATATTCCAAAATTAATGCAAATGGCTGATGAAACCTGAATTTCTTGTCATATCAAGTCCAAGTTTTGACTAAATTTTTCAAAACTTGTTGCTCTTAAAGCAATTACAAAGTAACTAGAAAGCTGAAAACACATTCATATAAGATCAATTGGTTACCAAGCTTTGTCTTTATTAGAGTGAGTTTGGCTGTAAGAGTGAAAAAAAGTCACAATTAGCAATTTTGTCAAATTGAAAGCCATATAACTGAGGATTTTATATTCCTATCTAGCTAAGAATCACACTAAAGAAATATCTTAACTTCACCTACATCTTGTTTAAGTTTTGACTTGATTGTTCAATATTTGTGGGTGTAAAGTGTGTAAAATCAAAGTCGAAAACAGCAATTTTGTCAAATTCAAGGGCAGAAAAATCCTGATTTAAGATTCCTATGAAGCTGAAAACTACACACATGCAAGATCTTATGGCCAGTAAGATTACGTGAAAGTTTAGTGTTGATTAGTGGATATTTATGGTTGTTTGAGTAAAAATAATGTCAAAAATGGTAATTTTGCCAATTTCAAGGGCACATAACTCAAGACATAATATTCAGATCAAGCTGAAAATTGCACTCAGGCAAGAACTTATCAGCACCAACATTCTGACCAAGTTTTGTCTTGATTGATAAATATTTGTAGTGGCTAGAGTGAAAACAAGGTCAAAACAGCCATTTTTTTAATTCAAGGGCAGATAACTCCAGACTTTCTAGTTCAATCAGAATCAATTTTAGGAATCTGATAGAGGACCACCTAGGGATCATTCCTGTGAAGTTTGATCGAAATCCATCAAGTGGTTTCTGAGGAGAAGATTTTTAAAGAAAAAGTTGACGACCGGACGGACGGACGGACGCACGCACGGACGCACACACGACGGACACAGCGCCATGACAATAGCCCGCTGGCCTGAAGGCCAGTGGAGCTAAAAATCGTTGATTTAGTCAACTTGTAAAAAGAAATGAAAGAATTAATGACATACAAGATATTATTTCACCATCTCTGGGTGATTACTTTCAGTTTCATTTTCCCGATTTTTTGGTAAACATTACAGTTCTATTTCCTTTTGTTTATTTATTTCAAAGGTGACTTGATTTATTTTGTTCTTAAATTTAATCGAACAAAAAATATTTTTACTTTAGATCTTCCTCTTTATATGGTTAAATAACGCATACTCGATAGGCCAGACTTTATTATTACCGATAAGACATGATCTCCCCATGTTTTGCCATCAAATATCATTCTTAAATTCTGATCAAAGTATAAACAGATTGTATGGGGAACATTATTCCAAATCAATTACGGTATTCCAGATTGCATAACAAACAAAAACGCAATCTGTCATTCATTAAACAGTTTTGATTGACTTCACAGGTGACTAAATTGCTGTTAATTAGGGCAATTTCACAGCTTTCATATCGATTACATACGTTTGACACCTTTCCTAAATGATCAGTAATGTGGGACGGTCGCTTAAAATAACATTCCATTGTTTGAGGGCCCCAAAAATGCCGGTCGCTGGTCGCGTTAGGGGAAAAACGCTTAATGCAACAATTTAAAGAAGGAATTTCATCGGGAGGACCTGAGAGTGGTCGCTTCAAACAAAAAGTCGCTTAATGCACGTGGTCGCATGAGCAAGATTGACTGTAATTCTAACCCCATCAGTGATGGGGTTGAATTTAGGCTTGGATTCTCCCTAAATTCAGCTATCTGTCTTGTAATTTCGGCTCATTCTCTGTCTGAATCGCATATTATTAACCATCCCGAGGTGGTCAACACAAAAGTTTTGCATATTTTTTCAAAAAAATTCATTTTTTGCAATTAGACCATCTGTTACCGTCGCCCTTTAAAAGAATAAATAATTATGAAACAAAATATGCATTAAAAATACACAATAATGTTAAAAAAAAAATTTCCAATGGGGGGGACACGTTACCCAGGGGGTGGGACACGTTACCCAGGGTCATTACCCTGGGTAACGTGTCCCCGGGGACACGTTACCCAGGGGACACGTTACCCTGGGACACCGGTAGTCTTGTTTGTGCAAAATATAGATGCCAAATTTTAAAATATACAGAAATTTCATTGGTCCAAAAAGTAAGTTGAACACTTTAAACTCTCATACAGTGGCTGGTGATCAAACCAAGAGTCCCTGTGTTACAAGACCAGTCTATTTATTTGGGAAAAGGTTCAACATATCGTCGGTGTAAATGCAAAACCTCGTATGTCGATTTTGGCGATTTTCAAAGTATAAACTTGTGTACCCAGTTAAAGACAATTCTTGCAGGTTTTGAGATATTTTACCTGATCAGTATTAATGATAAGTCATTTGTGAACAATGTGTCCAAATTACAAGTAAAACATTTCAGATTGGGAAAAGTTATTACACTTTTTTCCCTCCCCTTTAAAATTTTCCAAAAAAACGAGATACGAGGTTTTGCATTTACAACGACGATATATTTTATACAACCAAATTTGTTGTTCTTACAATAATTTATCATCAACCACTGACAACTAGAACAAGGTTCAAAAAGTCATAAAAAGAATCTTGGAAATTTGGTTAATGCATTAAATTGACCATGTAACGCTGATTTCCAGGAAAAATTGGACGTGAAATCTCACAGAGTACTGGCATTTCATCAAAATCAATACTTATAGAGACTTTTATCTCTTTCTGACGGGAATTGAAGGAGAATTTAGCATTTTACTGATTGATTTTTCTCAGGAATGGATAAATACTTCACATTGAGCAGTATACAGGCAAATGTACATTACAGGGAAATTGAACATTCCTCCAAAACAACCACTGATATTATGATTTCTTAATAACCCTTTCCCAAACAAGACCTGGTTTTGACGTCTCAAATAGAAAATGCTTGGGAAAACATTGAGACAAAAGAAGAAACTGCTGCTAACCAGCAGTTTCTTCTTTTGTCTCAATATTTTCTATGCTATTTTGTACCACAAAATCCATCATATCAACACCAGCTTTGCTTCTGCAGCAGCTTTCAAATAGGAACAGTCCAAAAATTGTTGGTTGTTTGGGAAAGGGTTAACTAGAGGGATTTTGGAAACAAATTGAAGAAAAAGAAGAAAAAAACTATTCTCAAGCATTTCACTGCTTTTCGTCTACAGTTTTCTCAGCCAGCACGAAGAAATTTCTGATTTCATAGATTTGTTACTTTTTGTCATTCCTTTTTCCCTCCTATCTGTTGCTCTGGAAGGCTCAACTTTAACCCATTGCCACACAGTGACTACAATTTGATGGCTTTGGAAAATATTGTCGAAAAAGAAGAAATTGCTTGTGACAAGCAATGTCTTCATTTCCCATAATGTTTTCTACCCAAAATGACAAATTTTTTAAATCCATTCACTTGAAATTGTCGTCTGCAACATCTTTATATTTGGAGCAGTCTAAAATTTTGTCATTAATTGCCATTGGTAATGGGTTAATTGAGAAAGGATCAAATTTCATCCTATCAAAAGTTCCTATGATCGTTACCTTTAATAATGCATGTGGCGTTCCTTCTGTTCAGATGTGATCGATAGATTCCTTTATTGTCAATTCTGTATTAAAATGCTGTAAATACAGCTTATTTAATCGATACTTACAACATTTTTTTTAATGTAGCTGACATTATACTTTTATCCACATTATTTTTTAACTAATTTATCTTAATCATGAAAAATGATCGAGCAACTAAGAAAAAGTAAGAATAGAAATCAAAGCAACTTATGTGGAAAACATTTTGAGAAAAGGAGAAAAATGCTGTTAAGCAGCATTTTTCTTCTTTTCTCTGAATGTTTTCCACACCATTCTGATGGAAAGATGTCAAAACTAGTTCTTGTTTGTGAAAAGGGTAGTTTTAAACCCGAGTTTAAGTTAAACTTTAACTACCCTAATTGGCAAAGATTTGTAAAATATTATAGCAAAAGGATCAAATTTCATCCTATCAAAAGTTCCTATGATCGTTACCTTTAATAATACATGTGGCATTCCCTCCATTTAGATCTGATCGATAGATGCCTTTATTCTCTGCACTGATGTCCGACCAAAATAAATATTTCTGTCCCAGATCAGCCGCCAGTCCGACTATACGATATCCAGACTGAAAAAGAGACATCCAGGCTATTATTATGAAAAAAAAATCAACAACATTGCAGGAAAGGATTGATTGATTGAAAGGAGTAACTTCAAACAAAACAAAAGATAAATTTGTATGGGGATCTTGCTTTATCTATTACTTAAAATGGCAAAAATTTGGACTGTTCCAATTTGAAAGATAGATTGATTTGGTTTTTCTACTGCTAAGGCCATATTGTGCGACTGGAGCGCCTTACCAAGGATTCCTGTCATTTCTCATACAAGTACTAATACAAGAACCTTATCGAGCCTCCAGCTTCTTGTCCACATAGATTAACAATTATCAAACCATTTGTCTGTGACAATTTTGTCAGAAATGATATGTGCCGCAGCTGGTAATCGATTGCTGCGGCCAGGAATAGAATCCGGGACCTCTTAAGGTTTACAGACCCTCAAAAATTCGGCACTTTCTAGCCGTACGAAATGCATCAAATTATACACACTTGTAAATATACTTCAAATAAGTTGATTCACCGTGCCAGATTTCAAGATTATACTTCAAGAAGAAAATAATTAACAAATATTATTTTACTCTTTATTTATATGCAAGGGAGGTAATTCTAAACATTTTTGTCAAATATTTCTACAATTATGCATCAATTCAAAATTCTAAACCGTTCAAAATGCTTATGTTTGTATTTGGAATGGAAATATAACACAGTTTAGAAATTACTGGCTCTTTTCAAATTTCGCATCTGGATCTTTGGTGCTTTTGAGGGGTTGGATACCTTAAGTGAGAGTGTGATGCACTGTAACCAACCTCAATTTTTTTACCTTTAGGATAGCAGTGTTCTCCCCAGCCCAATAAGCCGTATCGGCCCCACTACAGCTTCATCTAAATCAGTGTTATGCCCCTACAGCTTCAAAAGCACCCCACAGCTTAATTTGTTCAAAATGGTCACCAAATTGAGGAATTTCGGTCATTTAATGTCGAAAACTGATAAATTAAGGTATTTTATACAATAAATATGCATAAAAACATTATGGGAAAAGAAGAAATTGCTCATAATGAGCAATTTCTTCTTTTCCCATTATGTTTTTATTCTCAATTATTTGCATAAGCAGTATATTGTAAGCTTCAACGATACTGCCACTACAGCTTCAAATTATTCTGGGGAGAACACTGGATAGGGATAGTACTTTTCATTCATATCTGCTTATCAAACCTTGAAGTATAAGAAATGCATGAGGACTTTCATATGATTCTCACAGGAAAATTCTCTGTACCTGCTTTTAACCCTTTACCATAACAACATAACAGGAAACGAATTTATCAAGTAAACTATGACATACAGACAGTATTACGTCGGTGTTGTTATAAAATCTCATAACTATGGCTTGAATCAAGCGGATAGTATTGGGGAAAAAGAGATAATGCTTGTGTGAACAGATAGGAATTGACCAAACATTGGCTGTCAATCAAAACCATCGATAAGCCAATGGCCGATCAGAAAAATGCCACACACCCATTGTTTGTCTTTAATTCTTCATTGCATGTGATATTGTATCGATCTATCGACTGACAATCAGAACAATCACATGCAAATGCCCCCCATTGTTTGTCTTAGATTCTATGTTGGGTGGAGCGATCTATCGATTGCCATTTGGTCTTTTGTTACGCACATTCTTTGCTTTTCACACAATATTTCTCAAAGATTTCGAAAAACAAAAATGTTTTGGTTAAGGGTTCATCTTGTAAAGCTTTCTTTCGCAACAAGCTTTGAAACCAAATAAATCACTTTTTACAGAAAAAAAAAACTCTTTAGAAGTTTCTATGTTTCAGTTTATGTTCATGTTAGAAAAGTTTGTTTTCACAAACCTCAAAGATTTATTACATGCATCTTTTTCTCTTTTTCTCCTTAGAAAGAGAAAATAGGAACAGGAACACAATGGTAACTGGTAAGGTGCACCACTTGCCATTAAATGACTGGATGTGGTGTAAAACCCCAATCAATCAATCAATCAATCAATCAATTGATCAATTAATCAATCAATTCAAATTTATAAATCAATACTGTTTACCATAACAAGGGTACACTGAATAGCAGCGAAGACACTATCTTGTAGGCACTCACTGCAATGATGATCTGAAGGGGATGATTGATCACTCAACTATTGAATGCCCACAATATAGATCCAAGGCAGGCACGTAGGAAGCAATTTCATATGGGGGGGGGGGGCTAAAGCCTCAGTGTCTGAATATTTGGGGGGGGGGGGGAGCTAATTTGGATTTTTCCAAAATTTTCAGTGTGAAATAAGGAAAATTCGGCATATTTGGCCAACTTTAAGCCCCCCCAATACGCCCCCCACCCCCCCTACCCGCACCCCCCCTCCCGTTGTTCCTACGGGCCTGCAAGGTTTGGAATTGTAACAATGAATCTAGAATGCCTAGAATGCAAATATCATTTCAAAAATTCAAAATCTAGCAAAATTTGTTCATCCATAAATTCAGGTTACCAATTTATCGAATCATGGTGTTGTCCTGTCAGGTTTCGCTTTGAACACATTTTGACCTGGTGAGGTGAGAAAAGATTGTCATGCATTAAAGTGAAGTCAAGCATGACCTATTGTCCACTATAGTCAAGTACTGCAAGTACTCTAGTCATGCATGGCTGCATTTTACTAGTTGTTACATTTATTACAACATTTTCGAGACATGGTGAATATCTGTTGAAAAACTTTGAACTTGTTTCAAATCATCATTTGGCAGAAAAACTGTGTCATGTATGAAGATAGTGATCATCAAGGTAAAACATTCATTCATCAGCATCTTCTCCTTTTACCTCAACGCTTACCAAAGAATTTTTGAATATCTTCGCAACTGGCAAGCCAGTGGTTCTACTTTGAAGTTGTATCAAAACTTGTATTATTTGTTCCTTAACCCTTTTCTGAACGACAAAATTTTAGGGTGATCCTCAGCGGCGGATCCAGGATTTCTGTGAGGGGGGGTTCGAATATGCAACAAGAGCTTCGCAGAGCGGCGCATATACGCCCGAGAGGGGCTTGTCAGTAAAATTGGCAATTTTTTCAATTCAAGGGCAGATAATTCAAACATGAAAAGTTATCAAAATATTATTTGCACAACAAGAGACCAAAGAGATTCATTGTGGCTAGTTTGATTAAATTCTGGTTGAAACTGTAGAAGTAGCACACAGGAGAAAATGGGCATTTTTGAAAAAATGGGCATTTTTCCTTAAATTCAAGGGCAGATAATTCAAGAACAAAAACAGTTATCTAAATTCCGTAAGCGATGTGCACAACTACACACCATGGAGATTCATTGTGGAAAGTTTGATCAAATTCTGATCAAAACTGTAGGAGGAGATG
>CAVMGG010000245.1:0-10908 GCA_963680895.1 Fragum sueziense
GAGACATGTTTACGGTGTAGGAACCGAAGCTCTGCTGCAGGCATCACATGAGCAGATAGTAATTGATAGTAATAGACACGACTTCTTAGTCAAGTCTGAGAAGTTAGAGTTAATATACAGTAAAAGAAAATATGGTACTAATGACGTGCTATTTCAAAGTCAGTTTTAGCAATATCTTGTCAAAGATGGTCCTGGCAGGTGGAAAGTTGGCATGTT
Source organism: Fragum sueziense (assembly GCA_963680895.1). Taxonomy (NCBI): domain Eukaryota; kingdom Metazoa; phylum Mollusca; class Bivalvia; order Cardiida; family Cardiidae; genus Fragum; species Fragum sueziense. Next base: position 217 of record CAVMGG010000245.1, read on the forward strand.
AATGGTACTCCTCTGGAGCACGGGCGATCCCAACGCCCATCGCGGAGTTGTGCAGTGAAGGCGCCCCATTGCACTGAGAAGTTTGTGACATATGCCCGCTTGGCGTTTATTTGACCTCTTTGTTGTGGAAAGCAATGATAGAACACAAGGCTTGGATGCGGAACCTTGTTGTGCAACTACTATTTGCTCCTATCTCCCTTTTTCCTTTGTGTTTGGCTTAGCAGCAGGCTCGAAACGTGTTTGTGTCACAGAGCTGGACTTATTCACGCGACCCGATAGCAATGAGCCTGCATTCCCATGTCAGTCGCGCAAATAAGCTTTGGCTCTGGTGCACCTGGCTGCTCACATTCAGCACCGCGGCCTTGTGCAGCACGCCCCGAGAGCTGAGTCTGATCTGGTGCATCAATCTGCTGGGTTGTATCTTCTCGATCCAGGCACGTCGTGCTCTACGGCGTGGGTTCCCGCAAGAAGGGTGGATTCGACGATGTCGCAGAGCTGGACGGAGACGTTTGAAGCGTCACCGTCGTAGAGGCTCACGTTTCAGCTCACTACTCTGGATCGTCGGCCGGCAGTTTTGCTCGACGAGAAACATAGAAGTCTCCCACCGCCGGTTTTGTGGTGGTGGCCCTCAGCCGGAGGAGAAGAATTTGCTGGTCGGATTGCTTCTATCCGTCCTGGGTGACGAGACACGGGTGGCGCAGCTGCTAACACAAGATTGGGTCGAAACGTGGGACGGCTGGAGCGAAATGGCTGCACATAAAACAGACGCTGTAGCCATGAGTTGCGCGGAGCGCTTTCTCCGAATTGCTGGTGCCAACGTGCCCCTTCGGATGCGCTCGGACGATCAGAGGTTGCAGGAACTGCAGGCTGACGGCCTTTTTTTGCAGCAAGCTGAGTCGCATGGAGTCAACAATTGCTTAATTGATTCTCTGCTGTTGACCTTGACAGCTGCGAAGCTCACACCGCAGAGAACCGCATATACGCAAGCGGAGCGAAGGAAGCTGTGTGCCAGATGCCGTGCACATCTAAATCAACAGTACGGAACGCCGATGGGCACGTACCTGGATGGTCACAGAGACGCCCCTCGCATCTTGGATTTTTTCTTGCGCCAAGAGTGGCGTCAGGATGTTTCGGTCCGGGTGCATTTCTATGACGGTTTGGAGACACAGGAATTGGGGGAAATTGCTCACGACTTGGCCTTCGTTGAGTATACATCTGGCACCAGGCTCATCTACGAACGAGAATTCCTTCATATATACAATCATGTGACCCCATTAGGTCGGGGATATCATTTTAATGCGTTAATTCCACAGAAGTTGTTGCAACGGCCAATGGAGCCACCACTAAGCCGCGATCGCTCCAGATCGCCTCTAAGGCCTGAGACGTCAGCACCTTCAGCAGAAGCTTCTGGCGCTGCCAGAGCACCTGTGTCGGATTGCCCGCCAGTAGAGCCAGTTGCATCGGCGCCAGTACCAGATCCAACGCCCTGTAGTGATGAACCGCCTCCTTTGCCTGCCCCTGCCGAACCGCCAAGCCCAGACGGCAACAAAGAGGAACCGCCCGTGCTAGGAACAGCTGTAGGGGGAGAATCGGACGATTCGATGTCAGAGGCTGCATCCGTGACCACGCTCCATTCCTGGGACTCAAACATGGAAACAGACGAAGAAGCGGAACTGCCTGACATTAGAGTGGAACCGCAGAAAACGTGGGTCACGGAACAAGACTGCTTGCAAGAAGCCTTGGCTCGCATAGCGGAGGGGTTCCGTCCGGAGCCTCTCCTTCCTCCAGCCTTACCTACTTTGACGTCTGCATTGTGTGATGTTCAGAGCGGTATTGTTTATCCTGCCTCCCATTGTGCCTTCACCGGCTGTTCCTGGACCAGCGAATCACAGCCATGTTCCGATGCATGCCGCCCGAAAGATTCCTGGTACATAAAGGGCTTAACCTGGCACTGTTCCTCCGGTGTATGTTGTGGTGCAGAAGAGACTTGTCTATGGGCACATTTGCGGCAACGACACCAGAACCGGTTCCCAGCTTCGTTGCCAGATATTCCTAACACTTACATCGCAGCGTTGGAACTTGCCCAGACGGACTGTGTGCCGGCTGTGGGATGGAGTGTGGACCGTCGCACCCTGCGGCGGCTAGCAGCAGAGAAAGCCGAGTCCCATTGCCAGGCTTTGATCTGTGCCTGTTGTGCTTGCGTGAAAGCAGGGGGTTCGGCAGGAGATATAGCTTATGTAGATGTTCAAACTCTATTCTCTCATATCACTAAGGACAGTTTTGCAATGAATTGGGCGTATCATAAATACAATGAATCCTATGGAAATCATCCCGCCCAGAAGAATCGCTTGCAAGAGACGGAGTGGGTACGCAAGCTTCCATCGCATATTTGCCAGGGGGAGGCCATCTTGTGTTGTCCGGAAGATCGAAAATGCCAGCATTGCCCGAGCCAATCCTTTCAACTCTGTCAGGCTTGCCTACTGCCAGTTTGTCACAGCTGCTGGTACCTGATGCGTAGGGCAGCCTACAGTGGTGTACCACAAGCTCTTGCCAACGACAACTGGTACGGTTATCCTTTGGCCCTGCTCTATGCAGAAAAGGTCCGTTGGATTGAGGTGGCTGCCGCATGCCCGGTCTGGACAAGCTTGATCCATTTCTATGTCGAAGAAGATCGAGGGCATCTGATGGAGGAACCTATTCACGGAGCCGAACAGCGACTAGCTGTTCGAGGCAACATTTCCTCCGTCACCCTGCCTTGGGAAGATGTCTTCGCAGCGCTGGATCAACTGACCACCGGACAAACTCTCGCTCAGGTTCCTCATTCCCTGGAGGTCTTGCGTGCTCTGGTCAAAGTCACTGTGAAAGGAATACACTATGACGAAGTCGTGCAGTGGATCGACGGTGCCAGGCTGCGTCCCAAGATTGTGTTGCAATTGCTCGAACATTTGGCCGACCTCAACCATCCCATGTTTAAAGCTTATTTTGATACGCCCGATCCAAAACGACCCTTGAAAGAAATCCTTCGAGAACAAGTGAAGCAGAAATATGGAGAAGCGGAAGCCGTTTCGGCCGTGACATGGGACCTGCCAGTGCCATGTCCCAGTAAGACCTCACAAAAGCCAGAGCCAGCTTCCTTAGATCAAAAGAAGAATGCCACGCCGGAACCTGCTAGCCAACCAAAAGTAGGAGGTGAGGCCTTCCAGGGAAACCTTAGGCCGAACAGCTTGAGCACGGACTATAGTTCGGGCCAAATGGAAGACCAAGCCACACAGGAAGTCTTACAGCTCGGTGCTTTAACGGCCAACCTGACCATCACCAGCGGCAGCCCTTTTTGGGACCAGTGGCAAAACCGCTTTCTTACATGGGCCTTCCCATTCAGTGTGCCGGCTCCGTTCGGAGGCCCTGATTTCCCAAACAAGCAGCGCGACCGTAGAAGAGTTGATGCGCCGGTCCTTTTGCCGGTTGCGCACCTGAGATCTTTGGCCCAGCGAGTTGAAAGCTCGATTCGCAATTCTTGGGATCTGGTATCGGGCCTGCGCCGCCTAACTTTCAAATGGCACTCAGTGTGGCAGAGTCCCTTGGTCCGTTCCTGGAAAGCAGCGAAAGATAAATTGAGCAAGGTACCAACCCATGAGTGGGTTACTGCCGCCAAAGGACTCTATCAGAAGTTACAGAAAGGCTACTATGAGGTACCTGGTGGAAAATTGAAGCCGATCAATTTTGATACGCGGAAACTTTTTTGGGCCAAAGGGTTAACGCCTCAAGAAGGACAGCTCTTGAAAGATGTCCGCCAAGCGCAGCAAACCATGCCTGGCACAATTGAAGCGAGACGACGCATCGGTCAATTCCTTTTTGGGGCACGTGTAGAACTTGGCGAGCCCTTATTCTTGACGCTGTCACCCACTATGCGACACAATGCCTTGACCTTGAAACTGAGTCGCTATCGCCAGGCAGACCCAGGAGCAGGCCTTTGCCCAGGTGCGACACAGCCCGCCGTATGGGAGACGGCCGAAATGGAGTTGCAGGTTCCTTCCTACGAGGCAAGGCGCCAGATCACCGCCAGAGACCCTTGGGCAGTCGTGCTTTCCTTCCAAGTGCTGGTCCGCCACGTTTTCGCAGCTTTGTTGGGTGTGCGAATGTGTTTGCAATGTCCAAATTGCACGTGTCGCAGCCGCCATGGAAGTAATGCGCATCCAAGCGGAGGCATTCTTGGCCTTGCCTCTGGCCTATGTGGGGCCATTGAGTACCAGCAGAATACCACGCCGCACTTTCACGGCAACTTGTATTTGGCTTGTATCTGGCAGCAGCCGCTCCAAGTGCTCGCACAGAAGTTGCAAGAAGGCTTGATCAAACCAACGGAAGTTTTTCGTTTCCAAGAATGGTTGCACCCGGAAGAACATGTTTCCCCTGCAATCCATGAACAGAATCTGCCTGCCGCTGAAAATGCGTGGAGACAAAACTATTATACAGCAGAATATGATCGCTTGTGCACTTGGCCTCGTTTTCTTGCCTCAGATATTAGTGCATCTCCCTGGACGAATACCGAGGCTGAAGTCGGTGATGTCAGTGCGGATGCCCAAAGTTGGAAAAGTGCCTTTGCAGAAAAAGTACAAGACAAATTGACCCATCAGCAGCACCACGTCCATCTGTGGAATGACAAGCTCCAATGTCGTGTTCCTTTGCCAGGATGTGTGAAAAAAAACGCAGCCAACAAATGCAAACACGGCTTCCCGAAGCCCCTGAACAAAGATTGCGCGCGAGTAATTTGCCGTGGCAACGCACGGAGGTTTCAACTCAGCACCTTTGGTCGCAAAAATGCACTCGGGACTGTCCTTGGTCAACGTTCTGATCCTTGGCTCTCCGGCACGATGCGATCGTTTGCGTTGATGCTCCTAGGAAATTCCCACACTGGAAACAATTTCCGCGTGCCTTTGACAGCTTGCACGCACGACCCAACGTGCACCCGTAACTGCATTGATAGCACAACTATGCATCGCCTGCAGCGGCTCATGGCCCAGGCAGCCCGTCGGGCCACCAAGTACTTCACGGGTTATTTGCAAAAGCCACAACCTCTCGGCCGCCAAGCCCTCCAGCAAGCAGCCCAACGGTTGCGCTACTTAGAGCAACCGGGAGATCATGTCTTAGGCAAAGAGCAGCAAAACTACGCCAAAGTGGTCCGCCGCATTTTCGGCGACCTGGAGTTTCGCTGCTCGGTCCGTCCGTTGACCGAAGAGACCATGCTGGCGCACTACTGGGACGGCCGGGAGCCAACGAGCGCCGAATGCATCCGGACGTTTCCAGTCGTTCCTTTCAACGGCTGTCAGTGGTTGAACTTGCTTGATGCCGCCCTGGAAGTTCGGGTGCCCGTGCGACCTGGGCTGGACTATCAGCCCACGGTGCAACTCTATGGGTGGCGAGGGAGCGATCCTCGCATTCATAACTTGTCACCATGGGAATTTGTCTCGCTGTGGGAGATCAAACGCCTCATGCCCAGCAATTCAACCCTGTGTCAATGGCTTCCCGCCGCGGCAAGCTGTAGCGAACCACAAGATAACTGGGAATACGGAACGCATTACACTTGGAAGACAGACTTGCCGCCGGAGGTGGCTGCAGACATCATCCGATTGAATCCGACAGGTCCCACAGCTGCTGCCTCCGATCACTATTTCCAACGCAGACAGCAACCGGTGGTGCCTTTTCCCACCTCTTGTCCCTTGCCGCGACACGATATGAGTGCAGAGTGCCGCAGCCGCTTCTTCAATGTCTATTTGCGTCCATGGACCTTGGATGGCAGGATTGCCACGCTGCATGTGCCTCATATTAAGAGCTTGGATTTACCGATCACAGAACGTGCAGCAGTGAGAACGGATCGTCGCATCCATGGCAAGACTCCTTGCACGCAACGCAGCCATGCCGTTGCCTGGTACGATTATGTACGAAACCATGTGGTTTCCCATCATGCCGCACGTGTCATTCGTAACTTCCTGTCAGCTTGTGAATGTGCCCCTGATGAGGAGGAGCCACAAAGTCACGCCAGCGGCCTCGAAGGAACATCCGAGGTCTCAACGGAGTGGGTTACAGTAGATTTGGTTCAAAAGCTCACACTTGGCGAAGGCTTCAACTACTCGAAACGATCGGCAACTACCGTGCATAACTTGGTAGATGAGTGGGGAGCTCCACGACTACATCCCTCGGGAACTGTCTTCCAAATCCAACCAAGCATGCCGGATCCAGAAGCCCAGGGCGAAGCAATGCCTTCAAATCCACCGCCACCGGAGCTCCAGCCGGTGGTGCCGGAGGCCGTTTGGACATATGCAGGTTTGACGCCCGCTAAGGCGGAGACGTGGCTGAAGCAGCTTTCTGTCACTGCGGCGCAGCCCAGTGCCGAGCAGTTTGCCTTTCTCCGGTCTGTCATTCAAAGATGTCTCCATGAGGCGCAAGAAGAGCGAGACGATCCAGCTGTCCGCTCGGAACCATTGCGAACTTTCTTGCATGGTGTGCCTGGCGCAGGTAAAAGTCAGACCTTGAAGTGGCTCAGAGAGTTTTTTGAATCTGTCGCTGAGTGGCAGCATGAGCAGCAGTTCGTCTACATTGCACCGCAGAACACACAAGCAGCCCTGATAAGAGGTATCACAGTCCATAGTTTTGCGGAAATAACCATCAAAAAGAAGACGAACCAGAAAGAAGCCGTTTCGGCTGGGCCCAAACGCTTTGCCAAATACCAAAGATTGCGTTGGATCGTCCTCGATGAGTGCAGCACCGTGTCCCTTGAAGTCTTATCCACTTTGGAGAAGCGTCTTGCAGCCGCAGTGCGCAACAACGGCACATGGAAACTTCGGGGCCCCAATGAACCACGCCCTTTTGGTGGCTTGAACCTGGTGATTGCGGGTGATTTCTGGCAATTCCCGGCCGTCAAAGCAACGTCTCTGTTTCATAATCCATTTGCAAAAGGTTTAGGCATCCAAATCCAAGCGCTGCTGAACTTCTTTTGGACCCCTGATCAACAGAACATGAACAAGTTGTGTGAGCTGACCAAAGAGCATCGTTGCCAGGATCCGTGGCTGAGTGTAGTCTTGTCGCAAGCCCGGCATGGAAACATGACTCAAGAGGTATGGTCGTTCTTGCATGGATTCCCCACGCTGCATCCTGGATCGTGGGATCCAAACAGCAATACCTGCTTATGTCGCAGTGCCCGCTGCCACGGTTTGATCCGCACTTGGGAGCAAGAGGTCCAAAAAGAGAAGCACAGCGGGAACTGGCAAAAACGCCAGGCAACAGAATGCAGCATTTGCCAGACGGAACGTGCCCGTCGTTGTATCGTTGCTGGCTGTTCTTCCTTCAGCCCCGAACCTCACCATGCCAAGTTCCTGGAAGCACCCTTCGTGCACGGCTTGAATGCCGCAAAATACGTGGCAGCCCTGCTGCGGGCGAAGTGGGTCGCCACTGAGCAGAAGCATGTGTTGCTTTGGGCCGTCGCCCAGGATCGACCCCTTTTTAGCATGGATCCCGGGGCCGAAGCCCATGAGCTGAGAGCCCGGAAAGAGAGTTGGCTGCAGCGACACGATCAGTCGACGGGCGGGGTGATGGGTTTGCTTCCTCTACTGCCACTGATGCCTGTGAGGATCACTCAGACGCTGCCGGAGCTCAAACATCTCAGCATCTTCAAGAACACACGCGGGCAGCTCCTAGGCTGGGCCTTAGACCCAGTAGATGTAGTCCCAGCGCACACCTGCAAGAGCCCGGAACTTGTTTTGCAGAAATTGCCCCTCTGCCTGTTCGTGAAGATTCCCGATGCAACATGGCAGCATAAGCCCAGCCTGCCCCCTGGAGTTGCGTGTCTTCGACCAATCACACAACATTGGAAATTAGAAAACCATGGCAATGCCACAGTGGCGCGTCGTGGCTTTCCTCTGGCTTGTGACTATGCCGGGACGGCCCATAGTTTCATGGGCGCAACTTTGTCGGCTTGTTCCCTAGACCTTGGCTTCTGGGATAGCAGTGCCACCCGCGAGGGGCAATTGTCGGCCTACATGTGCCTATCAAGGGTGAAACACATCCAGGACCTCTGCGTGGCCAGACCCTTTTCACCTAACTTGCTGTGTCAAGGTGCTTTGCTGGGGCCACAAACTTTATTGGATCTGCACCGTAAAGTTGTGACCCGGAACCAAGCAAAGACTCTTTTCGACAAGGAAAGTACACAGCGCAGACGACGCAATGAGACACTGCTGTTCTGCCGCGGCTGCAGTCGCCAATCCGGAAGCTCGGACCAGCTCTTGCCCATCTATGATTTCACAGAGCAACAAGAATGGGACCCTGAAGCTTGGCAGTGCATTGTGCAACAAGGCATGGAAAGATTCTGCAAAGCATGCCGCGGTGGCCCCAAGCTGCTCATGCCCACCGCTGGGCCTGCCAAGCCAATGCATACATGTGCATTTTGTAATTTAATCCCCCTCACTGCCCCGGGTTTCTGTCAAGCTTGCCTGAGCAGGGAATTCCTGGCGTGTGCAACATGTGATGCAGGAAAAAAACTCAAACGCAAGCGCTTGGATGCCTTTTCGCCGGAAGAAATTTTTCATAAGAAGTTTGGATTGAAAAAAAGCGAACTCCGCAAAGCACGGTGCCGGGTCTGTGTCGAAGCCTCCCAAGCGAAACACCGCTGGCCGCAGGGGTTTTGTCACAATTGTCATAAACTGTGCCCGACCACCCACCTGCAAGGATACTCGGACCAAACCCGCACGGGGCTCTGCCGAAAATGCCGTGCTCCGGAGCAGGATACGACGAAGTTTTGCAGCCAGTGTAACAACCCTCTGAAGAGCAATACGGCGACACCAGGCACTTGGTGCGAGACTTGCGCCTATCCGAACTGTGAGGGTTGCGGCAAAGCCCGGCCGCGAAAGGGATCGTATCATGCCAAGAACAAGCCCCATTGGACTTGCCAGGCCTGTGAGGCAAAAGCAAACCTATGCCAAAACTGTGGCGGTCCTCTGCCAAGTCACAACCGCCAGGCGGAGATTTGTTTTGCTTGTGCATACCCTGGCTGCGCCACCTGCGGTCAACCTCGGCCAACAAACAAACCCTTTTACCATGTGCAAAACAAGCCTGTGTGGCACTGTGCTGCGTGCATAGCGACCCAAGCTACCCGTGCGTCCGCGGTGGAAAAAAAAAGCCACGCAGAGCTTTGGGTGGCGGCCTGCCATGTGTTTGGCCATATCGGAAATGAGTAACCAACTGTGTAGTTGTGACACAGCGCATGTTTGAAGAAAGCTTGCTTTTCTGCCAGGTGGTCCGCGGGCATGTCTGCATTTGCCTTGGCATGTTTATGTCGGATGGCATGTTTAGACACAAGCTGATTTCCTAGCAGGTGGAAAGCCGGCATGTTTGTGTTGTAGCAACCAAAGGTTTGCTGCATTTGCCCTGGCATCTTTATGTCGAAAGGCATGTTTAGACACAACCTGCTCTCCTGGCAGGTGGATACCTCTGACCCGGACCTATGGTTCTGCGGTTCTCCTCTGGAGACGTTTCGGCAGGAGTCGGATGGCATGTGTAGACAAAACCTGATTACCTGGCAGGTGGAAAGCCATGTTTATGTGGGATGGCATGTTTAGACAAAATCTGATTTCCTGGCAGGTGGAAAGCCGGCATGTTTGGGTTGTAGCAACCAAAGGTTTGCTGCGTTTGCCCGGGCATCTTTATGTCGAAAGGCACATTTAGACACAACCTGCTCTCCTGGCAGGTGGAAAGCCGGCATGTTTGTGTTACAGCAAGCGAAGTTTTGCTGCACTCATGACAGGGCTACGGCATCTTTGGAACAACAGCAGCAAGGCGGCGCAGCCCCTTCTCAAACTTGGTTTCTTTGACCCGGATCTATGGTTCCGCGGTTCTCCCCTGGATAAGTTTCGGCAGGGGTCGGATGGCATGTATAGACATAACCTGCGTCCCTGGCAGGCGGAAAGCCGGCATGTTTGCGTTGCAGCAGGCGGCTGCGTCCGCGGTGGAAAAAAAGGCACGCAGAGCTTTGGGTGGCGGCCTGCCATGTGTTTGGTCATATCGGAAATGAGTAACCAACTGTGTAGTTGTGACACAGCGCATGTTTGAAGAAAGCTTGCTTTTCTGCCAGGTGGTCCGCGGGCATGTCTGCATTTGCCTTGGCATGTTTATGTCGGATGGCATGTTTAGACACAAGCTGATTTCCTAGCAGGTGGAAAGCCGGCATGTTTGTGTTGTAGCAACCAAAGGTTTGCTGCATTTGCCCTGGCATCTTTATGTCGAAAGGCATGTTTAGACACAACCTGCTCTCCTGGCAGGTGGATACCTCTGACCCGGACCTATGGTTCTGCGGTTCTCCTCTGGAGACGTTTCGGCAGGAGTCGGATGGCATGTGTAGACAAAACCTGATTACCTGGCAGGGGGAAAGCCATGTTTATGTGGGATAGCATGTTTAGACAAAATCTGATTTCCTGGCAGGTGGAAAGCCGACATGTTTGGGTTGTAGCAACCAAAGGTTTGCTGCGTTTGCCCGGGCATCTTTATGTCGAAAGGCACATTTAGACACAACCTGCTCTCCTGGCAGGTGGAAAGCCGGCATGTTTGTGTTACAGCAAGCGAAGTTTTGCTGCACTCATGACAGGACTACGGCATCTTTGGAACAACAGCAGCAAGGCGGCGCAGCCCCTTCTCAAACTTGGTTTCTTT
>CAVMGG010000246.1:2500-18558 GCA_963680895.1 Fragum sueziense
CTGGCTGACTGACAGACTTGATGACCTAAAGACAGACTGACTGACCCACTGAATGACAAATTGACCTACTGACTGACTGGCTGATCTACTGACTGACTGACTGATCTCTTGACCTGCTAACTGGTTGACCTACTGACTGACTGACTGGCTGACCTACTGACTGACTGAGTGACTAAGTGTCTGACAGACTGAGTGACTAGCTGTCTGACTGACTGACTGGGTGACTAGCTGTCTGACAGACTGAGTGACTAGCTGTCTTACAGTCTGAGTGATTAGCTGACTGACCAACTAACTGACTGACTTACAGATTGGCTGACCTAGTGACTGCTGAATGACCTAATGACGGACTGGCTGACCCACTGACTGACAGAATGACCTACTGACTGACTGGCTGACCTACTGGCAGACTGACTAACTGACTGACTGATCGATCGACCAAATGACTGACCTACTGAAAGACCTACTGACAGACTGACCTACTGACTGAGAGACAGACTGACTGACCTACTGACTGAATGACTGACTGACTCACAGACTGACTCACTGACTGTGACTGACTCACTGACTGACTCACTGACTGTGACTGACTCACTTACTGTGACTGACTCACTGACTGTGACTGACTGACTGATTTACTGACTGACTGACTGGCTGACATACTGACTGACTGAGTGAGTAGATGTCTGACAGACTGAGTGACTAGCTGTCTGACAGACTGAGTGACTGACTGACCGACCGACGGTAAGACCGACTGACTGACCAACCTACTGAGTGACTAGCTGTCTGACAGACTGAGTGACTAGCTGACTAACTAGCTGACTAGCTGACTGACTAGCTGACTGACTGACTGACTGACTGACTGATCTTATGACTGCTGAATGACCTAATGACAGACTGGCTGACCCACAGACTGACAGAATGACCTACTGACTGACTGGCTGACCTACTGGCAGACTGACTGACTGACTGACTGACTGACTGACTGACTGACTGACTGACTGACTGACTGACTGACTGACTGACTGACTGACTGACTGACTGACTGACTGACTGACTGACTGACTGACTGACTGACTGACTGACTGACTGACTGACTGACTGACTGACTGAGTAGCTGACTAACTGACTAACTGACTGACTGACTGACTGACTAACTGACTGACTGACTGACTGACTGACTGACTGACTGACTGACTGACTGACTGACCGACCGACCGACCGACCGACCGACCGACCGACCGACCGACCGACCGACCGACCGACCGACCGACCGACCGACCGACCCGACCCGACCCGACCCGACCCGACCCGACCCGACCCGACCCGACCCGACCCGACCCGACCCGACCCGACCCGACCCGACCCGACCGACCGACCGACCGACTGACCGACCGACCGACCGACCGACCGACCGACTGACCCACCCACAGACCGACCCACCGACAGACCGACCCACCCACCGACAGACTGACTGACTCAGTGACTGACCCACCCACCGACAGACTGACTGACTCAGTGACTGACTGACTGGCTCAGTGAATGACAGGCTGAGCAACTGACTGACCTACTGAGTGACTGGCTGACTGACAGACTTGATGACCTAAAGACAGACTGACTGACCCACTGAATGACAAATTGACCTACTGACTGACTGGCTGATCTACTGACTGACTGACTGACTGACTGACTGACTGACTGACTGACTGACTGACTGACTGAGTAGCTGACTAACTGACTAACTGACTGACTGACTGACTGACTAACTGACTGACTGACTGACTGACTGACTGACTGACTGACTGACTGACTGACTGACTGACCGACCGACCGACCGACCGACCGACCGACCGACCGACCGACCGACCGACCGACCGACCGACCGACCGACCGACCGACCGACCGACCGACCGACCCGACCCGACCCGACCCGACCCGACCCGACCCGACCCGACCCGACCCGACCCGACCCGACCCGACCCGACCCGACCCGACCCGACCGACCGACCGACCGACCGACCGACCGACCGACCGACCGACCGACCGACCGACCGACCGACTGACCCACCCACAGACCGACCCACCCACAGACCGACCCACCCACCGACAGACTGACTGACTCAGTGACTGACCCACCCACCGACAGACTGACTGACTCAGTGACTGACTGACTGGCTCAGTGAATGACAGGCTGAGCAACTGACTGACCTACTGAGTGACTGGCTGACTGACAGACTTGATGACCTAAAGACAGACTGACTGACCCACTGAATGACAAATTGACCTACTGACTGACTGGCTGATCTACTGACTGACTGACTGATCTCTTGACCTGCTAACTGGTTGACCTACTGAATGACTGACTGGCTGACCTACTGACTGACTGAGTGACTAGCTGTCTGACAGACTGAGTGACTAGCTGTCTGACTGACTGACTGGGTGACTAGCTGTCTGACAGACTGAGTGACTAGCTGTCTTACAGTCTGAGTGATTAGCTGACTGACCAACTAACTGACTGACTTACAGATTGGCTAGATTGGCTGACCTAGTGACTGCTGAATGACCTAATGACGGACTGGCTGACCCACTGACTGACAGAATGACCTACTGACTGACTGGCTGACCTACTGGCAGACTGACTAACTGACTGACTGATCGATCGACCAAATGACTGACCTACTGAAAGACCTACTGACAGACTGACCTACTGACTGAGAGACAGACTGACTGACCTACTGACTGAATGACTGACTGACTCACAGACTGACTCACTGACTGTGACTGACTCACTGACTGACTCACTGACTGTGACTGACTCACTTACTGTGACTGACTGACTGACTGTGACTGACTGACTGATTTACTGACTGACTGACTGGCTGACATACTGACTGACTGAGTGAGTAGATGTCTGACAGACTGAGTGACTAGCTGTCTGACAGACTGAGTGACTGACTGACCGACCGACGGTAAGACCGACTGACTGACCAACCTACTGAGTGACTAGCTGTCTGACAGACTGAGTGACTAGCTGACTAACTAGCTGACTAGCTGACTGACTAGCTGACTGACTGACTGACTGACTGACTGACCTTATGACTGCTGAATGACCTAATGACGGACTGGCTGACGCACAGACTGACAGAATGACCTACTGACTGACTGGCTGACCTACTGGCAGACTGACTGACTGACTGACTGACTGACTGACTGACTGACTGACTGACTGACTGACTGACTGACTGACTGACTGACTGACTGACTGACTGACTGACTGACTGACGAACTGACTGACTGAGTAGCTGACTAACTGACTAACTGACTGACTGACTGACTGACTAACTGACTGACTGACTGACTGACTGACTGACTGACTGACTGACTGACTGACCGACCGACCGACCGACCGACCGACCGACCGACCGACCGACCGACCGACCGACCGACCGACCGACCGACCGACCGACCGACCGACCGACCGACCGACCGACCAACCGACCGACCGACCCGACCCGACCCGACCCGACCCGACCCGACCCGACCCGACCCGACCCGACCCGACCGACCGACCGACCGACCGACCGACTGACCCACCCACAGACCGACCCACCCACAGACCGACCCACCCACCGACAGACTGACTGACTCAGTGACTGACCCACCCACCGACAGACTGACTGACTCAGTGACTGACTGACTGGCTCAGTGAATGACAGGCTGAGCAACTGACTGACCTACTGAGTGACTGGCTGACTGACAGACTTGATGACCTAAAGACAGACTGACTGACCCACTGAATGACAAATTGATCTACTGACTGACTGGCTGATCTACTGACTGACTGACTGATCTCTTGACCTGCTAACTGGTTGACCTACTGACTGACTGACTGGCTGACCTACTGACTGACTGAGTGACTAGCTGTCTGACAGACTGAGTGACTAGCTGTCTGACTGACTGACTGGGTGACTAGCTGTCTGACAGACTGAGTGACTAGCTGTCTTACAGTCTGAGTGATTAGCTGACTGACCAACTAACTGACTGACTTACAGATTGGCTGACCTAGTGACTGCTGAATGACCTAATGACGGACTGGCTGACCCACTGACTGACAGAATGACCTACTGACTGACTGGCTGACCTACTGGCAGACTGACTAACTGACTGACTGATCGATCGACCAAATGACTGACCTACTGAAAGACCTACTGACAGACTGACCTACTGACTGAGAGACAGACTGACTGACCTACTGACTGAATGACTGACTGACTCACAGACTGACTCACTGACTGTGACTGACTCACTGACTGACTCACTGACTGTGACTGACTCACTTACTGTGACTGACTCACTGACTGTGACTGACTGACTGATTTACTGACTGACTGACTGGCTGACATACTGACTGACTGAGTGAGTAGATGTCTGACAGACTGAGTGACTAGCTGTCTGACAGACTGAGTGACTGACTGACCGACCGACGGTAAGACCGACTGACTGACCAACCTACTGAGTGACTAGCTGTCTGACAGACTGAGTGACTAGCTGACTAACTAGCTGACTAGCTGACTGACTAGCTGACTGACTGACTGACTGACTGACTGACCTTATGACTGCTGAATGACCTAATGACGGACTGGCTGACCCACAGACTGACAGAATGACCTACTGACTGACTGGCTGACCTACTGGCAGACTGACTGACTGACTGACTGACTGACTGACTGACTGACTGACTGACTGACTGACTGACTGACTGACTGACTGACTGACTGACTGACTGACTGACTGACTGACTGACTGACTGACTGACTGACTGACTGACTGACTGACTGACTGACTGACTGACTGACTGACTGACTGACTGACTGACTGACTGACTGACTGACTGACTGACTGACTGACTGAGTAGCTGACTAACTGACTAACTGACTGACTGACTGACTGACTAACTGACTGACTGACTGACTGACTGACTGACTGACTGACTGACTGACTGACTGACTGACCGACCGACCGACCGACCGACCGACCGACCGACCGACCGACCGACCGACCGACCGACCGACCGACCGACCGACCGACCGACCGACCCGACCCGACCCGACCCGACCCGACCCGACCCGACCCGACCCGACCCGACCCGACCCGACCCGACCCGACCCGACCGACCGACCGACCGACCGACCGACCGACCGACCGACCGACTGACCCACCCACAGACCGACCCACCCACAGACCGACCCACCCACCGACAGACTGACTGACTCAGTGACTGACCCACCCACCGACAGACTGACTGACTCAGTGACTGACTGACTGGCTCAGTGAATGACAGGCTGAGCAACTGACTGACCTACTGAGTGACTGGCTGACTGACAGACTTGATGACCTAAAAACAGACTGACTGACCCACTGAATGACAAATTGACCTACTGACTGACTGGCTGATCTACTGACTGACTGACTGATCTCTTGACCTGCTAACTGGTTGACCTACTGACTGACTGACTGGCTGACCTACTGACTGACTGAGTGACTAGCTGTCTGACAGACTGAGTGACTAGCTGTCTGACTGACTGACTGGGTGACTAGCTGTCTGACAGACTGAGTGACTAGCTGTCTTACAGTCTGAGTGATTAGCTGACTGACCAACTAACTGACTGACTTACAGATTGGCTGACCTAGTGACGGCTGAATGACCTAATGACGGACTGGCTGACCCACTGACTGACAGAATGACCTACTGACTGACTGGCTGACCTACTGGCAGACTGACTAACTGACTGACTGATCGATCGACCAAATGACTGACCAACTGAAAGACCTACTGACAGACTGACCTACTGACTGAGAAACAGACTGACTGACCTACTGACTGAATGACTGACTGACTCACAGACTGACTCACTGACTGTGACTGACTCACTGACTGACTCACTGACTGACTCACTGACTGTGACTGACTCACTTACTGTGACTGACTCACTGACTGTGACTGACTGACTGATTTACTGACTGACTGACTGGCTGACATACTGACTGACTGAGTGAGTAGATGTCTGACAGACTGAGTGACTAGCTGTCTGACAGACTGAGTGACTGACTGACCGACCGACGGTAAGACCGACTGACTGACCAACCTACTGAGTGACTAGCTGTCTGACAGACTGAGTGACTAGCTGAATAACTAGCTGACTAGCTGACTGACTAGCTGACTGACTGACTGACTGACTGACTGATCTTATGACTGCTGAATGACCTAATGACGGACTGGCTGACCCACAGACTGACAGAATGACCTACTGACTGACTGGCTGACCTACTGGCAGACTGACTGACTGACTGACTGACTGACTGACTGACTGACTGACTGACTGACTGACTGACTGACTGACTGACTGACTGACTGACTGACTGACTGACTGACTGACTGACTGACTGACTGACTGACTGACTGACTGACTGACTGACTGACTGACTGACTGACTGACTGACTGACTGACTGACTGACTGACTGAGTAGCTGACTAATTGACTAACTGACTGACTGACTGACTGACTAACTGACTGACTGACTGACTGACTGACTGACTGACTGACTGACTGACTGACTGACCGACCGACCGACCGACCGACCGACCGACCGACCGACCGACCGACCGACCGACCGACCGACCGACCGACCGACCGACCGACCCGACCCGACCCGACCCGACCCGACCCGACCCGACCCGACCCGACCCGACCCGACCCGACCCGACCCGACCGACCGACCGACCGACTGACCGACCGACCGACCGACCGACCGACCGACTGACCCACCCACAGACCGACCCACCCACAGACCGACCCACCCACCGACAGACTGACTGACTCAGTGACTGACCCACCCACCGACAGACTGACTGACTCAGTGACTGACTGACTGGCTCAGTGAATGACAGGCTGAGCAACTGACTGACCTACTGAGTGACTGGCTGACTGACAGACTTGATGACCTAAAGACAGACTGACTGACCCACTGAATGACAAATTGACCTACTGACTGACTGGCTGATATACTGACTGACTGACTGACTGACTGACTGACTGACTGACTGACTGACTGAGTAGCTGACTAACTGACTAACTGACTGACTGACTGACTGACTAACTGACTGACTGACTGACTGACTGACTGACTGACTGACTGACTGACTGACTGACTGACCGACCGACCGACCGACCGACCGACCGACCGACCGACCGACCGACCGACCGACCGACCGACCGACCGACCCGACCCGACCCGACCCGACCCGACCCGACCCGACCCGACCCGACCCGACCCGACCCGACCCGACCCGACCGACCGACCGACCGACCGACCGACCGACCGACCGACCGACCGACTGACCCACCCACAGACCGACCCACCCACAGACCGACCCACCCACCGACAGACTGACTGACTCAGTGACTGACCCACCCACCGACAGACTGACTGACTCAGTGACTGACTGACTGGCTCAGTGAATGACAGGCTGAGCAACTGACTGACCTACTGAGTGACTGGCTGACTGACAGACTTGATGACCTAAAGACAGACTGACTGACCCACTGAATGACAAATTGACCTACTGACTGACTGGCTGATCTACTGACTGACTGACTGATCTCTTGACCTGCTAACTGGTTGACCTACTGACTGACTGACTGGCTGACCTACTGACTGACTGAGTGACTAGCTGTCTGACAGACTGAGTGACTAGCTGTCTGACTGACTGACTGGGTGACTAGCTGTCTGACAGACTGAGTGACTAGCTGTCTTACAGTCTGAGTGATTAGCTGACTGACCAACTAACTGACTGACTTACAGATTGGCTGACCTAGTGACTGCTGAATGACCTAATGACGGACTGGCTGACCCACTGACTGACAGAATGACCTACTGACTGACTGGCTGACCTACTGGCAGACTGACTAACTGACTGACTGATCGATCGACCAAATGACTGACCTACTGAAAGACCTACTGACAGACTGACCTACTGACTGAGAGACAGACTGACTGACCTACTGACTGAATGACTGACTGACTCACAGACTGACTCACTGACTGTGACTGACTCACTGACTGACTCACTGACTGTGACTGACTCACTTACTGTGACTGACTCACTGACTGTGACTGACTGACTGATTTACTGACTGACTGACTGGCTGACATACTGACTGACTGAGTGAGTAGATGTCTGACAGACTGAGTGACTAGCTGTCTGACAGACTGAGTGACTGACTGACCGACCGACGGTAAGACCGACTGACTGACCAACCTACTGAGTGACTAGCTGTCTGACAGACTGAGTGACTAGCTGACTAACTAGCTGACTAGCTGACTGACTAGCTGACTGACTGACTGACTGACTGACTGACTGACCTTATGACTGCTGAATGACCTAATGACGGACTGGCTGACCCACAGACTGACAGAATGACCTACTGACTGACTGGCTGACCTACTGGCAGACTGACTGACTGACTGACTGACTGACTGACTGACTGACTGACTGACTGACTGACTGACTGACTGACTGACTGACTGACTGACTGACTGACTGACTGACTGACTGACTGACTGACTGACTGACTGACTGACTGACTGACTGACTGACTGACTGACTGACTGACTGACTGACTGACTGAGTAGCTGACTAACTGACTAACTGACTGACTGACTGACTGACTAACTGACTGACTGACTGACTGACTGACTGACTGACTGACTGACTGACTGACCGACCGACCGACCGACCGACCGACCGACCGACCGACCGACCGACCGACCGACCGACCGACCGACCGACCGACCGACCGACCAACCGACCGACCGACCCGACCCGACCCGACCCGACCCGACCCGACCCGACCCGACCCGACCCGACCGACCGACCGACCGACCGACCGACCGACCGACTGACCCACCCACAGACCGACCCACCCACAGACCGACCCACCCACCGACAGACTGACTGACTCAGTGACTGACCCACCCACCGACAGACTGACTGACTCAGTGACTGACTGACTGGCTCAGTGAATGACAGGCTGAGCAACTGACTGACCTACTGAGTGACTTGCTGACTGACAGACTTGATGACCTAAAGACAGACTGACTGACCCACTGAATGACAAATTGACCTACTGACTGACTGGCTGATCTACTGACTGACTGACTGATCTCTTGACCTGCTAACTGGTTGACCTACTGACTGACTGACTGGCTGACCTACTGACTGACTGAGTGACTAGCTGTCTGACAGACTGAGTGACTAGCTGTCTGACTGACTGACTGGGTGACTAGCTGTCTGACAGACTGAGTGACTAGCTGTCTTACAGTCTGAGTGATTAGCTGACTGACCAACTAACTGACTGACTTACAGATTGGCTGACCTAGTGACTGCTGAATGACCTAATGACGGACTGGCTGACCCACTGACTGACAGAATGACCTACTGACTGACTGGCTGACCTACTGGCAGACTGACTAACTGACTGACTGATCGATCGACCAAATGACTGACCTACTGAAAGACCTACTGACAGACTGACCTACTGACTGAGAGACAGACTGACTGACCTACTGACTGAATGACTGACTGACTCACAGACTGACTCACTGACTGTGACTGACTCACTGACTGACTCACTGACTGTGACTGACTCACTTACTGTGACTGACTCACTGACTGTGACTGACTGACTGATTTACTGACTGACTGACTGGCTGACATACTGACTGACTGAGTGAGTAGATGTCTGACAGACTGAGTGACTAGCTGTCTGACAGACTGAGTGACTGACTGACCGACCGACGGTAAGACCGACTGACTGACCAACCTACTGAGTGACTAGCTGTCTGACAGACTGAGTGACTAGCTGACTAACTAGCTGACTAGCTGACTGACTGACTGACTGACTGACTGATCTTATGACTGCTGAATGACCTACTGACTGACTGGCTGACCCACAGACTGACAGAATGACCTACTGACTGACTGGCTGACCTACTGGCAGACTGACTGACTGACTGACTGACTGACTGACTGACTGACTGACTGACTGACTGACTGACTGACTGACTGACTGACTGACTGACTGACTGACTGACTGACTGACTGACTGACTGACTGACTGACTGACTGACTGACTGACTGACTGACTGACTGAGTAGCTGACTAACTGACTGACTGACTGACTGACTAACTGACTGACTGACTGACTGACTGACTGACTGACTGACTGACTGACTGACTGACTGACCGACCGACCGACCGACCGACCGACTGACCGACCGACCGACCGACCGACCGACCGACCGACCGACCGACCGACCGACCGACCGACCGACCCGACCCGACCCGACCCGACCCGACCCGACCCGACCCGACCCGACCCGACCCGACCCGACCCGACCCGACCCGACCCGACCCGACCCGACCCGACCGACCGACCGACCGACCGACCGACCGACCGACCGACTGACCCACCCACAGACCGACCCACCCACAGACCGACCCACCCACCGACAGACTGACTGACTCAGTGACTGACCCACCCACCGACAGACTGACTGACTCAGTGACTGACTGACTGGCTCAGTGAATGACAGGCTGAGCAACTGACTGACCTACTGAGTGACTGGCTGACTGACAGACTTGATGACCTAAAGACAGACTGACTGACCCACTGAATGACAAATTGACCTACTGACTGACTGGCTGATCTACTGACTGACTGACTGACTGACTGACTGACTGACTGACTGACTGACTGAGTAGCTGACTAACTGACTAACTGACTGACTGACTGACTGACTAACTGACTGACTGACTGACTGACTGACTGACTGACTGACTGACTGACTGACTGACTGACCGACCGACCGACCGACCGACCGACCGACCGACCGACCGACCGACCGACCGACCGACCGACCGACCGACCGACCGACCGACCGACCGACCGACCCGACCCGACCCGACCCGACCCGACCCGACCCGACCCGACCCGACCCGACCCGACCCGACCGACCGACCGACCGACCGACCGACCGACCGACCGACCGACCGACCGACCGACTGACCCACCCACAGACCGACCCACCCACAGACCGACCCACCCACCGACAGACTGACTGACTCAGTGACTGACCCACCCACCGACAGACTGACTGACTCAGTGACTGACTGACTGGCTCAGTGAATGACAGGCTGAGCAACTGACTGACCTACTGAGTGACTGGCTGACTGACAGACTTGATGACCTAAAGACAGACTGACTGACCCACTGAATGACAAATTGACCTACTGACTGACTGGCTGATCTACTGACTGACTGACTGATCTCTTGACCTGCTAACTGGTTGACCTACTGACTGACTGACTGGCTGACCTACTGACTGACTGAGTGACTAGCTGTCTGACAGACTGAGTGACTAGCTGTCTGACTGACTGACTGGGTGACTAGCTGTCTGACAGACTGAGTGACTAGCTGTCTTACAGTCTGAGTGATTAGCTGACTGACCAACTAACTGACTGACTTACAGATTGGCTGACCTAGTGACTGCTGAATGACCTAATGACGGACTGGCTGACCCACTGACTGACAGAATGACCTACTGACTGACTGGCTGACCTACTGGCAGACTGACTAACTGACTGACTGATCGATCGACCAAATGACTGACCTACTGAAAGACCTACTGACAGACTGACCTACTGACTGAGAGACAGACTGACTGACCTACTGACTGAATGACTGACTGACTCACAGACTGACTCACTGACTGTGACTGACTCACTGACTGACTCACTGACTGTGACTGACTCACTTACTGTGACTGACTCACTGACTGTGACTGACTGACTGATTTACTGACTGACTGACTGGCTGACATACTGACTGACTGAGTG
Source organism: Fragum sueziense (assembly GCA_963680895.1). Taxonomy (NCBI): domain Eukaryota; kingdom Metazoa; phylum Mollusca; class Bivalvia; order Cardiida; family Cardiidae; genus Fragum; species Fragum sueziense. Next base: position 14,457 of record CAVMGG010000246.1, read on the forward strand.
AGTAGATGTCTGACAGACTGAGTGACTAGCTGTCTGACAGACTGAGTGACTGACTGACCGACCGACGGTAAGACCGACTGACTGACCAACCTACTGAGTGACTAGCTGTCTGACAGACTGAGTGACTAGCTGACTAACTAGCTGACTAGCTGACTGACTAGCTGACTGACTGACTGACTGACTGACTGACTGACTGACCTTATGACTGCTGAATGACCTAATGACGGACTGGCTGACCCACAGACTGACAGAATGACCTACTGACTGACTGGCTGACCTACTGGCAGACTGACTGACTGACTGACTGACTGACTGACTGACTGACTGACTGACTGACTGACTGACTGACTGACTGACTGACTGACTGACTGACTGACTGACTGACTGACTGACTGACTGACTGACTGACTGACTGACTGAGTAGCTGACTAACTGACTAACTGACTGACTGACTGACTGACTAACTGACTGACTGACTGACTGACTGACTGACTGACTGACTGACTGACTGACTGACTGACCGACCGACCGACCGACCGACCGACCGACCGACCGACCGACCGACCGACCGACCGACCGACCGACCGACCGACCGACCGACCAACCGACCGACCGACCCGACCCGACCCGACCCGACCCGACCCGACCCGACCCGACCCGACCCGACCCGACCCGACCCGACCCGACCCGACCCGACCGACCGACCGACCGACCGACCGACCGACCGACTGACCCACCCACAGACCGACCCACCCACAGACCGACCCACCCACCGACAGACTGACTGACTCAGTGACTGACCCACCCACCGACAGACTGACTGACTCAGTGACTGACTGACTGGCTCAGTGAATGACAGGCTGAGCAACTGACTGACCTACTGAGTGACTGGCTGACTGACAGACTTGATGACCTAAAGACAGACTGACTGACCCACTGAATGACAAATTGACCTACTGACTGACTGGCTGATCTACTGACTGACTGACTGATCTCTTGACCTGCTAACTGGTTGACCTACTGACTGACTGACTGGCTGACCTACTGACTGACTGAGTGACTAGCTGTCTGACAGACTGAGTGACTAGCTGTCTGACTGACTGACTAGGTGACTAGCTGTCTGACAGACTGAGTGACTAGCTGTCTTACAGTCTGAGTGATTAGCTGACTGACCAACTAACTGACTGACCTACAGATTGGCTGACCTAGTGACTGCTGAATGACCTAATGACGGACTGGCTGACCCACTGACTGACAGAATGACCTACTGACTGACTGGCTGACCTACTGGCAGACTGACTAACTGACTGACTGATCGATCGACCAAATGACTGACCTACTGAAAGACCTACTGACAGACTGACCTACTGACTGAGAGACAGACTGACTGACCTACTGACTGAATGACTGACTGACTCACAGACTGACTCACTGACTGTGACTGACTCACTGACTGACTCACTGACTGTGACTGACTCACTTACTGTGACTGACTCACTGACTGTGACTGACTGACTGATTTACTGACTGACTGACTGGCTGACATACTGACTGACTGAGTGAGTAGATGTCTGACAGACTGAGTGACTAGCTGTCTGACAGACTGAGTGACTGACTGACCGACCGACGGTAAGACCGACTGACTGACCAACCTACTGAGTGACTAGCTGTCTGACAGACTGAGTGACTAGCTGACTAACTAGCTGACTAGCTGACTGACTAGCTGACTGACTGACTGACTGACTGACTGACCTTATGACTGCTGAATGACCTAATGACGGACTGGCTGACCCACAGACTGACAGAATGACCTACTGACTGACTGGCTGACCTACTGGCAGACTGACTGACTGACTGACTGACTGACTGACTGACTGACTGACTGACTGACTGACTGACTGACTGACTGACTGACTGACTGACTGACTGACTGACTGACTGACTGACTGACTGACTGACTGACTGACTGACTGAGTAGCTGACTAACTGACTAACTGACTGACTGACTGACTGACTAACTGACTGACTGACTGACTGACTGACTGACTGACTGACTGACTGACTGACTGACTGACCGACCGACCGACCGACCGACCGACCGACCGACCGACCGACCGACCGACCGACCGACCGACCGACCGACCGACCGACCGACCGACCGACCGACCGGACCCGACCCGACCTGACCCGACCCGACCCGACCCGACCCGACCCGACCCGACCCGACCCGACCCGACCCGACCGACCGACCGACCGACCGACCGACCGACCGACCGACTGACCCACCCACAGACTGACCCACCCACAGACCGACCCACCCACCGACAGACTGACTGACTCAGTGACTGACCCACCCACCGACAGACTGACTGACTCAGTGACTGACTGACTGGCTCAGTGAATGACAGGCTGAGCAACTGACTGACCTACTGAGTGACTGGCTGACTGACAGACTTGATGACCTAAAGACAGACTGACTGACCCACTGAATGACAAATTGACCTACTGACTGACTGGCTGATCTACTGACTGACTGACTGATCTCTTGACCTGCTAACTGGTTGACCTACTGACTGACTGACTGGCTGACCTACTGACTGACTGAGTGACTAGCTGTCTGACAGACTGAGTGACTAGCTGTCTGACTGACTGACTGGGTGACTAGCTGTCTGACAGACTGAGTGACTAGCTGTCTTACAGTCTGAGTGATTAGCTGACTGACCAACTAACTGACTGACTTACAGATTGGCTGACCTAGTGACTGCTGAATGACCTAATGACGGACTGGCTGACCCACTGACTGACAGAATGACCTACTGACTGACTGGCTGACCTACTGGCAGACTGACTAACTGACTGACTGATCGATCGACCAAATGACTGACCTACTGAAAGACCTACTGACAGACTGACCTACTGACTGAGAGACAGACTGACTGACCTACTGACTGAATGACTGACTGACTCACAGACTGACTCACTGACTGTGACTGACTCACTGACTGACTCACTGACTGTGACTGACTCACTTACTGTGACTGACTCACTGACTGTGACTGACTGACTGATTTACTGACTGACTGACTGGCTGACATACTGACTGACTGAGTGAGTAGATGTCTGACAGACTGAGTGACTAGCTGTCTGACAGACTGAGTGACTGACTGACCGACCGACGGTAAGACCGACTGACTGACCAACCTACTGAGTGACTAGCTGTCTGACAGACTGAGTGACTAGCTGACTAACTAGCTGACTAGCTGACTGACTAGCTGACTGACTGACTGACTGACTGACTGACCTTATGACTGCTGAATGACCTAATGACGGACTGGCTGACCCACAGACTGACAGACTGACAGAATGACCTACTGACTGACTGGCTGACCTACTGGCAGACTGACTGACTGACTGACTGACTGACTGACTGACTGACTGACTGACTGACTGACTGACTGACTGACTGACTGACTGACTGACTGACTGACTGACTGACTGACTGACTGACTGACTGACTGACTGACTGACTGACTGACTGAGTAGCTGACTAACTGACTAACTGACTGACTGACTGACTGACTAACTGACTGACTGACTGACTGACTGACTGACTGACTGACTGACTGACCGACCGACCGACCGACCGACCGACCGACCGACCGACCGACCGACCGACCGACCGACCGACCCGACCCGACCCGACCCGACCCGACCCGACCCGACCCGACCCGACCCGACCCGACCCGACCCGACCCGATCGACCGACCGACCGACCGACCGACCGACCGACCAACCGACCGACCGACTGACCCACCCACAGACCGACCCACCCACAGACCGACCCACCCACCGACAGACTGACTGACTCAGTGACTGACCCACCCACCGACAGACTGACTGACTCAGTGACTGACTGACTGGCTCAGTGAATGACAGGCTGAGCAACTGACTGACCTACTGAGTGACTGGCTGACTGACAGACTTGATGACCTAAAGACAGACTGACTGACCCACTGAATGACAAATTGACCTACTGACTGACTGGCTGATCTACTGACTGACTGACTGATCTCTTGACCTGCTAACTGGTTGACCTACTGAC
>CAVMGG010000247.1:0-27777 GCA_963680895.1 Fragum sueziense
TTTGTTCACTAACATTGATGCTTGTAACAACTGCAAGTTGTAAAGTGTAACATTAAAACCAAAATAATCTTAGCTCTATATGTTTTATAAAGAACATTAACACCAACACACACTGACTTGTCAAATAAAGAATCAGAGACTTGTTTTAATTGGAAAAAATATTGACTATCATAAATATCACAATAACATGAATATCCCATCGTTGATTACATTTAGCTAACTAAAATGGCACTTTTTTTGTACCAAATTTCATTTCTAGATAATGCCTTGTAAAAAACAAGAGCTGTCCGAAGACAGCGCGCTCGACTTTCTAAGTTGCTTAGTATAAAGGGGGCATAACTCCAAATAGAGTGGTCCCAGGGTCATGGGCCCTGATAGTAAGGTAGAGGGTGTGATGGTGAATAAGTATTCCAAGTTTGGGTTGAATCCCTTTGATAGTATGGAAGTTATTGATGTTTGAAAAAACTTTAACTTTGTTGCAACGCCGCCCCAACGCCGACGGCAACGCCCGGGTGACAGTATAAGCTTTCATTTTCTTCAAAAAGTCGAGCTAATAAACCTTTTCCCTAACAACAATAAGTCAATAACTACTGTTTGCCAAAATTGAAAGGAGTTGAAGGGCACAAAATTAATGCTTACTCATGCTAAAACCTCCAAGTTATGGCATAGAACTCATTGAGGGAAAAGGAAAAATGCTGATTATCAGTATTTTCTTCATTTCCTACAAAGTTACCAAACCCATATAAAATGGGGTTGTCAAATTGACTAACCCTACTGCTTGGGAAGGATTTGTCTCTTTATCTCTTTGACGAATAGTCAATAAATTCTGAGGTTTAAGCTTTGAATGTCTCAAGAGAAGTAAGAAATATTGAGTAAACACTTTTCTTTCCCTGATCAATAGTACAAAGTGTTTAAGTAAACAAAAAACACTGCATTGGGGTTCATTAACATATACCTTCCAGGAAAAAAGTTTGACAAATTGCATCTGTCAATTAATAAATCTACTGACCAATCAAATGCACCACTTGATCTAGCATAATATTTGCATCAAACATTATATTGTCACTTTTCAACGAAAACCTTGTAACTGCAGCTTGTTTTAAGCTGCAGTTACCAGGTTTTGTTGAAAAGACGTGATATATAATATCGGGTCAGGCATAGTAAAACATAATACAGCAATTGGTCAATATTTTCGCAAAAATGAATATGGAATGAAAATGGCTGCCTTCCTTTGTAAAGGCTTAACATTTTTCAAGGGTTCCTCCTTTTTCTGTTCTTTGGTGTATTCAAATCTAATCTTAATCAACATCTTCATACTTATGTTGTCTGCAGAATCTATAAGTTACAATCTTAGATTTCATTTGTCTACGGATATGAAATAAACTTTTGTGTTTGTATCTGAAATTTTTGAAAGGTTTTTTTTTTTTTTAAACTTCTGTACCAAGACATTACATCTGTACCTAGAAAGTTTGAGTAACATAGCCTTTATCTACTATAATGTATAGCAAATATGTAAATTGTACTGTGTAATTCGAAAGCTGCTGCAGATGATATAATCAGTGTTGAAAAATTGAGAACTTTTATATTCTGTCATCCCAAATTCTATATTAACACCCATCCCATCGTCTGCAGTAGCTTAAACCAGCTTCAAATTGGAAGTCTGAATTTTTGCTGTTTGGGAGAGAGTACATGTATCTCTGCCAATATCAATGTTATGGTCTGAAGGAAGAACCCTGAACACATATTGCTGTACACATACTTGTAGGTATATATTAGTGAAAATATGTAAAAATTAATGACTATATGACAGCTACCCAAGTTTTAATGTCCCTTCGAATGTTGAATCAGCCATTGCAAGGTTATGTCTGAAAATACAAAATAGAGCAGAATTACAATGAATCCAACAAGAACCGTCGGAGGACAGCAATATGTGAATATCAAGTGCTGGATAGTGAAAAAATCTAAATCTGAAAGGGGTAAAAATTCCACTAAATTAAATGTAATGAATCTTTGCCAAGAGGCTGATATTATGGTCACAGAAGTATATGCAAAGTTTGAAAGCAATATCTTAGAGCAGAAAACATTGAATAGTCACACTAAATATCTGAGCCATTAGCACTTTGCTGCAGTCCATCAAAATTTCAGGGAAACCTAAAAAGATTTGCTTTAGTCTAGCCACTGTTAACTTAACAGTTTGACATTTTATATTTTGTAATCTTGACAATATTTGTTGACATACTTACCTATATTTTCTTTTTCTTTACATGATATTGAATAACAGCATATTTCTCTGTCTTGTATCTTACCTATATTTTCTTTTTCTTTACATGATATTGAATAACAGCATATTTCTCTGTCTTGTATCTTACCTATATTTTCTTTTTCTTTACATGATATTGAATAACAGCATATTTCTCTGTCTTGTATCTTACCTATATTTTCTTTTTCTTTACATGATATTGAATGACAGCATATTTCTCTGTCTTGTATCTTACCTATATTTTCTTTTTCTTTACATGATATTGAATAACAGCATATTTCTCTGTCTTGTATCTTACCTATATTTTCTTTTTCTTTACATGATATTGAATAACAGCATATTTCTCTGTCTTGTATGGCTGATAAATTCCTGAAAAAAGCGAGTTTGTTAATATCTTTATTCATTGAATAGTGTTACAAAACATTAAAAGCTTTTTCAAATGTATAAAAAAGTTGATACAATGTATTTAACGACGCTTAACCCTTTCACTGCCATAGGCGACTTTTGTCGACTATAGGGGGTCCCTGCCATAGGCGACTTTAGTCGACAAATTTATGGGGGCGAAATATATGAGTACCCACAACATAAACAAGAGGGCCATTGGCCCTGAAGCGCTCACCTGATATAATAACTTTTTTTTGTAAACCAATTTTCAGGTTGATTGGACAAAGAATGTGACCTCTAGGGTGCACACAAGGTTTATCTAAGATTTGACCTCGTGACCTAGAATTGATCAAGACAATCATTCTGATCAATTTTCAGGTTGATTGGGCAAAAAATGTGACCTCTAGAGTGCACACAAGGTTTTACAAAGATTTTACCTCATGACCTAGTTTATGACCCCAGATGACCCAATTTCAATCTTGTCTGAAAATTGATCAAGACAATCATTCTGATCAATTTTCAGGGTGATTGGGTAAAAAATGTGGCCTCTAGAGTGCACACAAGGTTTTTCTAAGATTTGACCCCGTGACCTAGTTTTTGACTCCAGATGACCCAATTTCAAACTTGTCCGAGATTTCACCAAGACAATCATTCTGATCAATTTTCAGGTTGATTGGGCAACAAATGTGGCCTCTAGAGTGCACACAAGGTTTTACAAAGATTTGATCCCATGACCTAGTTTTTGACCCCGTATGACCCAATTTCAAAATTGTGCGAGATTTTATCAAGCCAATCATTCTGAGCAATTTTCAGGTTGATTGGGCAAAAAATGTGGCCTCTAGAGTGCACACAAGGTTTTTCTAAGATTTGACCCTGTGACCTAGTTTTAGACCCCAGATGACCCTATATCAAACTTGTGCGAGATTTTATCAAGTCAATCATTCTGAGCAATTTTCAGGTTGATTGGGCAAAAAATGTGGCCTCTAGAGTGCACACAAGGTTTTTCTAAGATTTGACCCCGTGACCTAGTTTTTGACCCCAGATGACCCAATTTCAAACTTGTCAGAGCTTTCATCAAGACAATCATTCTGAGCAAATTTCAGGTTGATTGGGCAAAAGATGGGGCCTCTAGAGTGCACACAAGGTTTTTCTAAGATTTGACCCCGTGACCTAGTTTTTGACCCCAGATGACCCAATTTAAAACTTGTCCGAGATTTTATCCAGACAACAATTCTGATCAATTTTCAGGTTGATTGGGCAAAAAATGTGGCCTCTAGAGTGCACACAAGGTTTTTCTAAGATTTGACCCGGTGACCTAGTTTTTGACCCCAGATGACCCAATATCAAACTTGTACAAGATTTCACCAAAACAATCATTCTGAGCAAATTTCAGGTTGATTGGGCAAAAAATGTGACCTCTATAGTGCACACAAGGTTTTTCTAAGATTTGACCCAGTGACCTAGTTTTTGACCCAAGATGACCCAATTTTGAACTTGTCCGAGATTTTATCAAGACAATTATTCTGAGCAAATTTTAAGTTGATTGGGCAAAAAATGTGGCCTCTAGAGTGCACACAAGGTTTTTCTAAGATTTGACCCCATGACCTAGTTTTTGACCCCAGATGACCCAATTTCGAACTTGTCCGAGATTTCATCAAGACAATCATTCTGAGCAAATTTCAGGTTGATTGGGCAAAAAATGTGACCTCTATAGTGCACACAAGGTTTTTCTAAGATTTGACCCCATGACCTAGTTTTTGACCCCAGATGACCCAATTTCGAACTTGTCCGAGATTTCATCAAGACAATCATTCTGAGCAAATTTCAGGTTGATTGGGCAAAAAATGTGGCCTCTAGAGTGCACACAAGGTTTTTCTAAGATTTGACCCCGTGACCTAGTTTTTGACCCCAGATGACCCAATTTCGAACTTGTCCGAGATTTCATCAAGACAATCATTCTGAGCAAATTTCAGGTTGACTGGGCAAAAAATGTGGCCTCTAGAGTGCACACAAGGCAAAGTTTGACGGACGACGGACGACGGACACCGGACGCCGGACGACGGACGCCGGACACAGCGGTATCACAATAGCTCACCATGAGCACATTCGTGCTCAGGTGAGCTAAAAAGAAAAAATATTGTCATTTCATAAATAACCTTTAAATTGTGGTCACATATAGGTGCTTAATTTGTCTGTATTTGCTGAAAATTTGAAAGGAATCCATCAAATGAGTAAACAAGAGGACCATGATGGTCCTTAATCGCTCACCTGCACCTAGATAGAATGAAAGTCCCAATGTTGTCAAGTTCAAAAGCACATAATTTAAGATGCGAGATTATGATCCAGCTGAAAACTGCTTTCATAATCTTGAATGATCAATATTTGTAGCTGTTACAGTAAAAACAAAGTGGAAGAAAACAACAATTTTGTCACAGTAAAGGGCACATAACTCTGTTCTAATAAAGATATTCTCATCAACATTATCATGTCCAAGCTTTTTTATTGGTTAATATTTATTGCTGTTTGAGAGAAAACAAAGTCGAAAACGGCAATTTTGTAACCGTCAAGGACACACAACTCTGTATTTTTTGTCCAATCAATCTGAAAAATTAAAACATTTGCGACCAAGCTATGTCTTGATTGGTCCATATTTGTTTGTTAGAGAGAAAAAACTAGAAGACCTGAAGGTCACCTTGAATTGCTCCACAGGCCTGAGATTCTTTTAATGCTTAATCGAAGTTTTGATTAGATTATTAAATACATGTGGTTCTAAAAGCATGAAGAAAGTAATGGAAAGGGGAGGAAATTCTAGCTTTGGATAATACTGGCAATGTAAACAGCTACATCCATAAAATTGCTCAATGAACAATCAAAACTGTAATTTCATAAATATATTTATAAACACATTTTTTTCAACTACATATATATCTATTTGAACCCATTCCCACACAGACGCTTTTTGACGCCCCTCAAAATAAAGATAAAGATTCCTCATTTTCCACAATGTTTTCTACCCCCAAAAGACCAAACTAGATGACATTTGAAAAAAGGGAGAAAATTCCAGATAAAGGCTTTGAGTTTTAAAGCAATGTAGGAAATGAAGAAAATGCTTGTGACAAGCAATTTCTTCATTTTATAAAATGTTTTCTACATAAAAGACCCAAAAATGTTAAATTCCATCCTGAAATTATTGTCTGCAAGCTCTGTGAATTTAGACCTGCCTAAAATGGAACGGGTTAACACCATTTGCAGGCACACTGCTGCTTTCAAGTACATGTACACCTTTAACGAACCACTAATAGATAAACCCTTCAACCAGTAACCCTTCCATCTTTTATACACTTAACTCGATAGCTTGCTAATTTTATCCCATTTATATGAGCACATATTCAGGATGTGAAATTCTGATTGAGCTGAAAATCACACTCAGGCAAGATCTTAGGGTCTCCAATTTTCTGACCAAATTTTGTCATGATTGGTCCATATTTGCGATTGCAAAAGTGAAAACAGAATGCAAACAGAGTCGAAAACTGATTTTTTGTCAAATTCAGTGGCACATATCTCAAGATATTAGATTCTGATCAAGCTTAAAATTACACATGTGCAAGATCTCATAGTCAATATGATTCTGTCCAAGTTTTGTCTAGATTTGTTAATATTTCTGGTTGTAAAAGTGAAAACTAAGTCGAAAATGGCATTTTTTTCAAATTCAAGAGCACATAACTCATGATTTAATGTTCCGATGAAGCTGAAAGTTACACTAAGACAAGGTCTTATGATCGAAAACATTTTGTCTAAGTTTTGTCTTGATTGGTAAATATTTGTAGTTGCTAGAGTGAAAACAAAGTCAAAATTAAGCCAAAAATGATACTTTTGTCAATTTCAAGGGCACATAACTCATCATATAAGATTCAGATCAAGCTGAAAATTGCACTCAGGCAAGATCTGATAGTCACCAACATTCTGGTCAAGTTTTGTCTTGATTGGTCAATATTTGTAAGTGCTAGAGTGAAAACAAAGTCAAACCAGCCATTTTTTAATTCAAGGGCAGATAACTCAAAACTTTCTGGTTCAATCAGACTTAATTGAAGGAATCTGATAGAGGACCACCTAAGGATCATTCCTGTGAAGTTTGATTGAAATCCATCCAGTAGTTTCTGAGGAGAAGATTTTTAAAGAAAAAGTTGACGACCGGACGGACGGACGGACGGACGGACGCACGCACGGCGGACACAACGCCATGACAATAGCCCGCTGGCCTGAAGGCCAGTGGAGCTAGAAAAGAGTCGAAAACGGTAATTTTATTAAATTAAAGGGCCAATAACTCTTGCTTTTCTGGCCAAATCAACCTGAAAATTTAAATCATCAAGGATCTTATGGTCACCAACATCGTGGCCAAGTTTTGTCTTGATTAGTCAATAAATGTAGATGCTACAGTGTAAACAAAGTCAAAAACAGCAATTTTGTCAAATTCAAGGGCACATAACTCCAGACTTCCTGCTCCTATCACACTGAAAATCGAACTCATCCAAGATCTTATAGTTACCAACATTGTGGCAAAGTTTTGTTTTGATTGGTCAATATTTATAAATGCTAGAGTGGTAACAAAGTCAAAACTAGCCATTTTTGACGTTCAAGGGCACATAACTCCGGACTTCCAAGTCCGATCTGACTCAAAATCGAACTCAACTAAGAACTTATAGTCATACATATTTTGATCAAGTTTGTTTAAGATTGGTCAACATTTGTAGATACTAGAGTGGTAACAAGGTCAAAACTAGCCATTTTTGATGTTCAAGGGCACATAACTCCCGACTTCCTTGTCCGATCTGAGTCAAAATCAAACTCATCCGAGAACCAATAGTCATACATGTTTTGACCAAGTTTGGTTAAGATTGGTCAATATTTGTAGATTCTAGAGTGGTAACAAAGTCACAACTAGCCATTTTTGAAGTTCAAGGGCACATAACTCTGGACTTCCTAGTCCGATCTGACTCAAAATCGAACTCATTCGAGAAGCTAACCTATAGAAATATATTTGGGCAGAAGGGTTCCACTCCATCATAATAACTGTCTTCACATTATATGCTACTTTTAAGAAATCTAACAAGCATTAATACTTACATTTGATCAATAAGTTGTTTTTCATCTAAAGCCCCCTGCAAATCCCTCTTGTTACCCAGCACTAGGATGGGTATACCTTGTAACTGTGGTTTGTCTAATAAATTATGTAACTCATTCCGTGATGCTTCTATTTTATCATGGTCCGCTGCATCTACCATTGCTTTGGAAAACATTGTGGAAATGAAGAAATTGCTTGTAACAAGCAATTTCTTCATATTCCACAATGTGTTTTTAAACTTAAAATGGAAAGATTCTATAAGTTTCATCAACTCGGTATTGTCTTTTATAACTCATTTCAAAATGGAACTGTCTAAAATTTTGTGGTCTGGTAATGGATTAATGAGAAAATGTAAGAAAATGATACTTACATTTGATCAATTAGTTGTTTTTCATCTAAAGCCCCCTGCAAATCTCTCTTGTTACCCAGCACTAGAATGGGTATACCTTGTAACTGTGGTTTGTCTAATAAATTATGTAACTCATTCCGTGATGCTTCTATTTTATCATGGTCCGCTGCATCTACCATATATCTGTAGAAATCAAGTTTATATCAGAGCTACAAATAAGTGGGGTGAAGACATTCTTAATTTTTTCATTTCAATTTCAAACCCTATGTTTTGGGTACTCATTTGAATTGTCTAGGTGAGACGATTCCAATGAGTACACAAAACATAGGGTTTGATTAATAATTCTTTCAATATCATATTTTCAAAAGCCATTCCTCCCTCTTATCTGTATTTCTGTTATATCATCAAATAGAGCGATCAAAGTAGAATCTATCATAATATTAGATAATTGACGTAGTTGAATGCAAGTCTTACAAGAACGATGAAACACTTCTTTTCTACCAAGGCTCATAAATGAGAAAATGACAACATCCTAAGTCAGCTATTGTTATTTCTAATACAAACTACTGCATTACTGCATGGTGTCATGAAAATTGAAGAGGGATACCCTTGTCAATTTCCATTGCCACAGATGACGCCCAAAGTAGCATGAAGTGTGGGTATCTAATGATGGATAGAACACCAAAATGAAAGCAATTTGTTTCTACTTACACAATTGCATTAACACCTCTACAGTATCTCTCCCACATACTTCTGAATCTTGGTTGGCCACCTATATCCCATAACTGTAATAGTTATTATGAAATGTAATTAAATTTCATATTATATTTTTCATATCATTAAGTAGTTTTCACTCAACATTCAACAAGTTTTTCAGTTAACCCTTCCCAAATAACTAAACATCATTATATGGACTGTTAGAAAAGCTGCATGATATCTCAATGTTCAATGTTGGTCTAATTTTTTACAGTTTGGGAAAGAGTTTTAACCCTTTCCCAAACAAGACCTGGTTTTGACGTCCCTTAGGGCTAATAGAAAAGGCTTGGGAAAACATTGAAACTAAAGAAGAAACTGCTGATAACCAGCAGTTTCTCCTTTTGTCTCAAAATTTTCTGTGCTATATTGTACACAAATCCTATCTTTAATAACATCCACTTTGTCATTTGTGGCAGTTTTTGAAGTGGATCACCCTAAAATTTTGCTGTTTGGGAAAGGGTTAAAATGTTGTTTCCTTATTCTTCTGCCTCTGAATTCTTCGTAGATTTCACATGCCTTCAATGTCTGTCATCATTGATCATGCTGCAGGGCTAGAATTTCCCTCAATATTTGACTTTCAATATTTTGCAAAACAGCTTTTGAAACCACTAGCAAAAAGATAAATTCACCAGCAAAATTCCTGTCAATCATGATGAGCAATCATAATATTCGGCGTTATTCCCACAGAGTTTAGAAATCACAATTATGTAACAAAGGAATGTGCATTTGCGGTGACATCTCATTTTTCCTCTTGATTTATTTCATTTTCACTAAAGAAAAATATCTTGATGCAGAAAAAATAGCTTGCAATTTTCATTTTTGACTAGCAATTTGCCAGTAAGCTAGTTGAAATTCGAGCCCTGTGCTGTAACAAAGGAATGTGCATTTGCGGTGACATCTCATTTTTCCTCTTGATTTATTTCATTTTCACTAAAGAAAAATATCTTGATGCAGAAAAAATAGCTTGCAATTTTCATTTTTGACTAGCAATTTGCCAGTAAGCTAGTTGAAATTCGAGCCCTGTGCTGCAACAATATTTTTCAACATACGTTTCATACATGTGAATCAAGGATAAAGAAATCGCTTATTTATTGTTTATAAATTCTATAATACCATTTACCTTTATTGTAACATTTCCCTTTGTGATCTTTCTCATGTTAAAACCAACTGTAGGAATCATGTCTTCACTAAACTGCCCAGACTGAAAATATACAACATTTAGGTAACCAAGCAATAACCACTTTAACCCTTCCCCAAACAAGACCTGGTTTTGACGTCCCAGATAGGAAAGTCTTGATAAAACATTGAAACAAAAGAAGAAACTGCTGATAACCAGCAGTTTCTCCTTTTGCCTCAATGTTTTCAGTGCTACATTATTCACAAATTTTACCTTTTTTACATCCATTTTGTCATCTGCAGTAGCTTTCAAATTAGACAACCCCAAAATTTTGTTGTTTGAGATAGGATTAATGATGCTTTTCATCGAAAACCACGTAACTGCAGCTTGTTATACGCTGCAGTTAAGGGGTTTTCGATGAAAAGCTATGATAATCAAGTATTTGATGTCGGAAGCCCTTTTGGAAACTATTGCAGATCTGATAGGACAGATTGATTGATCATTCATTGATCAATTGGTGTTCAACGCCTCTTTCAACTGCTATCGCCATATTGTGGCGGCTGGATTAATTGATTGTATGGGGTTGAACACCTCAAACATCAAATGCTATGGTCATATCGCGGATATTTGACACAGCCTGGGATTGGACCCTAAACCTCTCAAATGAGAAACAGATGCGCTGCCAACTGCACAATGGCCCAGTGGCGGATCCCCCCTCTGCAGCCTGATAATTTTATTTTCATGCAGAAATTCAGTCGAAATTGCATAAAGCTAGGAAAACGAACCCCCCCCCCCCCTTGTGTATGTTCGAACCCCCCTTTTGAATGTCCGAACCCCCTTCACCGAAATCCTGGATCCGCCACTGTGGCCGTGGTCCTGGAATTGAAACAAAACAATAGGATGACAGAAATTGGCCCTGGGACTACTTTCCTTAATTTTATTTCATAAAATCTGGTGAATCTGTGAATAAGCAATTTCATACTGGGCCGTTTTGGACTGATACCATACAAGTCCAGCTCTCTCTGTCCTAGTCCTATCTATAAGCCCTGGCATATTTTATCTTTGAAGTGATGCCAGGTCTTATCATTTCCGCCATTTTGTCTATAGCACTTCCGCCATGCGGAAAACTTCGGAGGTTTAGCCCTCAAACTACTACATTTGAAATAAAAATTTCGATCTAAAAATGGTATGAATAGAAAGATAAATCAATTGTTTTTCACTTCAGTATAATTTTGAAATAAAAAATTACCTTGTTTTATGAAAAATCCACCAAATTTCCAACAACCCTATACAAAAGCAAGATGGCCGACAGGCTTGCCAATTGTAGTAAAAACACGTTTCACAGTCATAATTTGATTGACACATCAGTATTTTAGTAATTTTAAGGTGGTTATAAACATAATGTAGTTATTTTTCATTGTTTATGCCTCACTTTACCATGGATAGGGACTAAGAAGAATTTAAGATTTGCTACACAGAATAACAGTAACCTGACAGGACTAGCTGCGATATCGTAGCCACTAACTTGATGATGGGTATTGATTTGTGGCTACGAGTCCACCCTATTCCTTCTTGTGGAGCAAGACAAAAGAGTGGAAGACACATTTTCTTGCATAAATTTTTGAATACTAACAAATCTAATCAGATGTGTATCCCATAAAAAGATATCCCATGGCACAAATTCAGTTAAAAAGTATCAACAAGAATTGTTATCAGTTATTTCTTCCATTGGAAAATTCAAGTCTCAGTAGAATAAAATAGGTGGGTACTCCGCTTCAAAATTGAATTGAACTTTATTTGAAAGTGATTTCAACATAAAACTATGCTGGATTGACAGAAAAATAGTTAAGAAACCTGTTGTCAGGTAACATTTTTACTACCTTCCATAATTTCATTTTGAAGTTTGACAATGCTAAACTTGCTGGAATGAATCATTCCAGCACCTGCTCCATTGCAACGAATAGGAAGGAATTGTAACCGAAACCCAGATCAAAATTCAAAAAAGGTTTCGGTTACATTATTGCAACTAGACAGGACTATCTCTGTCCAGGTTATGAAAGAAATATCAAAGATTTATTTTTCATGTGTGATTTTGGGACTTTGGCTGCCTCACTGAAGAAAAGTTACTTTTCTAAACCAATATTGATCATACACCTCTGATAATGAAATAAAGACCGGTAATAAATCAACAGATGTTAGCTGTCAAAGATCCGTCAAAACCGGCGTAAAAGAGTGGGTGGGGAATGAAAACAAAGGAAATCTTACCGCAATAACGTTAACAAATGTGGTTTTCCCTGAATATTGGAGACCGACCAAGGTCAATTCCATCTCCTCCTTCCAAAATAAACTTTTGAACCAATCTAAAATCCGCTGGAAAAACGATAACATGGTTATTTTTTGACGTTCACTTCCTGTAACAATGGAGGGTTGATCAGCGAAAACAGAAATCACATGACTGACTGCTAATCATAGGTCAAGGTCGGGATTGGGCTAAACCGCTAGAAAAATTCGGTACCCGATTTTCGGTTTACAAACTACACATCTTTTTATTTGTTCAAATTCAAAGGAATTAATATGGTCTGTACTAAGCATAACATAAGAAAAAATGTTAAAAACAAGATACTGTTTAGATCTATTTAGTTCTTTTAAGATAAACAAATATTGATTAATTAATTAATTAATCAATTGATGGATTAAATGATTGATTAATTGATTGATTGAGATTGAGACGTTACAAAATGAATAACTAAATATTGAGGCAAAAGTGAAAAATAATTCCCCTTAACCCCCCCCCCCCCCCGGCCCTATTTTACCAAGCATTTCTGTTCAGATCTAGACCTAGAGCTCTGTGCTCATTTCTGAAACGCGTAATTGTTTTGGAGATGGTTAAATAAAAAGTTATTGAATATCAACCAAGCCTTAAGTTCTTCAAGTTAAGTTCTTCAATAACTTTTTATTAGTTGATCAACCACGTTCAGATTATCGTACACAATATGGGAATACCATAAAGTTGTTGTTTAATTGCCAAAGCGTTGAGCACGAAATGATTATTTTGACGTGGTTTCTTTTTTGTTATCAATGTTTTAACCATCCCCCCGGCCCCGGTTTCTCGAAAATAAAAACTTAAGTACGTTCTCGTGCTCAAATCTGAGCACCGTGCTCAAATCGCACTAAATCCACATGAACTTCAATCGAATACCATTCAACGTTGGAGGGTATTCCTTTGAAGTTGAGCATGTTCTCATGAGAATATACTTTTAAAAGTTTTTTTGAGAAACCGGGGACAGGGCCATGTATGACGGACCGGCATCCGACAAGCCACAGGTCCAGCAGTAAAAAAGACTGCCATCCCGCCCCATCTTCATGACCTCCTTTGTCTTTGTTGGAAAGAAAGTGCAGTCCCCTAAGACAAGCGAGATGCCAAGACAGTGACTCTTTACAAGAACAAATGGGACAGGACCAGACTCCAGAAACTTGCTGAAAGCGTCTACCCGGAATCCCAATGTGGTTTCAGATCTGGAAGGTCCACAACCTACATGATTTTCTCCGTCAGGCAACTCAAACAGAAATGTAGACAGCAAAGTCAACCACTTTACATCGCCTTTGTTGATCTTACCAAAGCTTTTGACCTTGTTAGTCGCAGCGGCCTTTTTCAAACTACTTGAGAGGATTGGATGTCCATCACACTCCTCAGCATCATCAAATCTTTCCACACTGATATGCGCAGTACAGTCAGCTTCAACCAGTGAGTATGGTTCAGAATGAGCCTTTTGAAATCCGTAGCGGCGTCAAACAGGGCTGTGTCCTTGCTCCAACACTTTTTGGAATTTTCTTTTCCCTTCTACTATCACATGCTTTCATGGACTCTACTGGCGGTATCTACATCCATACCAGACATGATGGAAAACTATAACATTGCACGTCTTCCGACAAAACCAGAGTAAGCCGTGTCCTTATCAGAGAGTTGCTGTTTGCCGACGACGCTGCTCTGGCTAGTCACACACCAGATGGTCTTCAACGCCTTTTAGACCGTTTCTCCAAAGCCTGCAACGATTTTGCCCTCACCATCTGTATCAAGAAGATGGAAGTAATTGCCCAAACTGTTCCAGTCCCGCCTGAAATAACAATCAATGACTCTACACTGGCTGTTGTTAGCAACTTTAGATACCTTGGTTCAAACATCTCTGACAACTTGTCATTAGACCAAGAAATAAATACAAGAATTGGAAAAGAAGTAGCCTAACTGTCATGTCTAAACTTAACACCAGAGTATGGGAAAACAAGAATCTATCTTTCAACACCAAGCTTCGAGCTTACCATGCTTGCGTTATCAGCACACTTCTATATGGCAGGGAAACCGGGAGTACTTATACCAGACAGGAGTCCAAGCTGAATGCTTTTCATATGAGGTCCCTTCGCAGACTGTTAAATATCTCCTGGGAAGACAGAATCACAAATACCAAAGTTCTCAGCATGGTAAAGACCGTTACCATTAAGGCAATGTTGTCTGAACGCAGACTGAGGTGGCTTGGCCATACTAGAAGAATGGGCAGAGGACGACTTCCAAAGGATTTGTTATACGGGCAGCTGGAACGTGGTACCCGCCCAGTAGGACGCCCCTGTCTCAGATTCAGAGACTCCTGCAAACGCGATCTAGCTTCTTCTGGAATCGCCGTCGAAACCTGGGAAGATACTGCACTGGAACGCAGCTACTGGAGACAAACCATCAAATCTGGGACAAAGCAGTCAGAGACTCAACGCACACAGAAGAGGGATCTAGCGAGACAAAAGCGCAAGGCTTCAGACAGGGAAAACTCGGTGTTCGTCTGCCAGGACTGTACCAGAGACTGCCACTCCAGGATCGCATTTGGAGCATCACGGACAATTCTGTCGAATTATACCTTGGATGCAAGTCGTAGAACTACTTTCAGACTATGAATAGAACAGAATAGAACAACAATTCAAAACGTTCGTCTGTGACTAATGTCAACAATGAAGCGACAATGATACTGAAATGCATCGTTTGCAGTTCCAGTGTCCTCTCTTTTTAGAATGATTACAACCTGCAAGTCCATAAAGTTGCCATGGTTGTTAATTTGGGTGACCACGAAAACTACTTTATAAATGAAGCGTAGCTACTTCCGACTAAGAAATGCGATTTTTTAAACATTTTTCATATTGACGTCGCGCACGGTATTGCGACCAATTTTTGTAACGTCAAAATATAGAAAAAACGTTGCACGCTTACAAACGTTGCGCGCAACGAACAGTTCTTTGTTATACATGTTTTCTTTTTCCTTATATTGTGGGGAAAAGTCAATCAGCGTCATTTATTAATTTATTCCTAAAACAGGAGTATAAATAAATAAATAAAAAAATGAATTAATTTCTGGATTATGCTTTGCGTTTTACAATTAAACTATTTAAATTGTTTGTGAATACTCGTTAAAAGCATTCGTGTATTTCCGCGATATTCAAAACACGGGCGGTGTTTGATTTTATTATATAGCTTTTGAAAAAAAATCTGTTAAAACATATTTTGCAATTAATCTTTTGCAACATACAAAATCAGATCTTTCAACATGGAGGGAAATTAGTCTGTTATGTCTGTGCGAGTTCTTTGGTCTGTGTGTTATTTGCTTATTACACGTCGTAAATAGTGTACCATATTGATTCGTTTATTTTGGTTTTAAAAAAAAGAAACGGAACAATTACTCTTTTAGCTTGAAATTAATCAAACTTGTATATGAAACAACACTTCAAAGGGCCTACTTGTAAAATATCTTTGAAGGTGGAAATAGGAAACACAAGCCTTGTCATTATATAGCGAGTATTGTGTGATTCATGTAATCATGAGGGAATAATTTGAAGACACGCGAAGAAACTTTAACATCATTTTGTTACTTTTTTTCACATTTTAGTCGGCGAGAGAAAGCAAAAAAGAACTTTACATTTGATCATAACCGATGCCTTTAATGTTTGTTATAGATTCTCCCAATTTTTCAGATTTTTTATCAATACACGAAGAATCAATCGCTTTAACGTCGACGTTAAACGTCCATTTTGACGTAAATTTAAGGGGGTGGACATTTCTGTTTTACCTGGGAAAAATTCTGGCGTTTCTCCTATATTGAAGATACGTATTTACATGTTATACCATTTAAAAGATATTGTAATGAACTAACTAGTATTCAAAATATCAATGTTCAGAATTTGACGGATTACAAAATATTAATGTCGAAAGGCACACTAAAACATTTTTGTTCGAAAAAACGCAGGGGGTGGACATTTCTGTTTTACCTGGGAGAATTCTAATTAAGACATGAGAGCGGCGTAATAGATCGTTCACATTTCATACATCTACTGTCCGTATGTTGAACTTGATTATGCAAGAAGTTTGAATGAAAATAATTCGACTGTATTTATTTCAAAGACAGTGAAAAATCACATTTCAAAGTAAAATTCCAGAAAATAGCTCACGTCACGCGCCAGCGCGAGCTTTAATTTTCATTGTACTGACTTTAATATTTGCTTGTATTTTATAATAATCATTTCTAATGATAGACAATATAATAAGCAAACGTAAAGTAATATTTTTAAATGAGTTTTTACGCCGTAAATATAAGTTTTGCCCGGAGTAATCAAATTCTTCGATTTTTTATGTTACACGTCACGCTTTAAAACGGATGTCTTCTCCATTAAATTTTAACCCAAATTCGGGACTTTCCGGTGTTTCAGGTCCATGTAAAACTACATACAGAAAGGTTCATGTATACAGAAACAATTTCTATCAAGAAAATGATTCTCAATTAAATATGGTTCTTTAACTAGCACAGCTTTCATTGATGATCCGGATTTTTCACGACTGGTCGCAATAACACTTCCGAGTCGATGATTCGATCTTTGATGGACTTATCCGAGGTGTTCCAAATGTCCAGGCTCGGCCTATACAGTCTGTTCTACGTCGACAATATCACCAACAACAACGCGCAATACAGCGTCTACAGAGACGGACGGAGGCCAATGATCATAGAAAATATTTAGGCAAAAGGAGAAACTGCTGGTTATCAGCAGTTTCTTCTTTTGTCTCAATGTTTTCCCAAGCCTTTTCTGATAGGGACGTCAATTTGCGCAATGGTTAATAAAACAGCTGCTGATGACTTTGTTGACAGGGAGGAATCCAGTAGGGCCTATTCATGAGAAGTCAATGGATTACCCCAATGTCTCACCCCAAACGTTAGGCTATAAAGTCTGAAAATCACACCCTCTAACATTTGAAATATTTGGGTAAGGATCCAGACGAAGGATTAGATACCAATATTGGTCTCTGCGGCGGATTAAGGATTGCTGCGAGTGGGGTTCGAATCAACACGGAGAGGGGGTCGTTTTGCTAGTATTACATAGTTTTGACAGAATTTCTGCATGAACATGAGATAATCAGGCTAAACGAACCCCTGACCCCCTCTGGATCCGCCACTGGGTCCAACTCAGCCTGTGTATACCGATATACATTCAGTCTGACCGGGTCTCTATTATATTGTTCTCTCATAGTTTCTTCAAGAAATTATGTAAAGTACTATACGGTCTACAACATTATGGAACCTAATTAGTTTGCATTTTCTCATGGAAATCATGGTGCTCTCTGTAAACGCCTTAACCCATCACCACACAGTGACTATTTTTGCCTCCCTATAAGATAATGACCGTTGAAAACATTGAGGAAAATGAAGAAATTGCTTGTGACAAGCAATTTCTTCATTTCCCTCAATATTTTCTACACATAAAGACCCAAAATGTAAAATTTCATTCTAAACTTTAGTCTGCAACATCTTTGAATTTGGAACAGTCTAAAATTTTGCCAGCTGCTTATGGGTAAACCTTTACCCAAAAAGATAAATCTAAAAGTGACGCATTTTGAAAGCTGCTGCAGACAACAAATTAGGTTTTGATACAGGCAGAATTTGCGTAAAGGCTCGTTGGGTAAAAATGCAGCACAGCAAGTATTACGACAAAGGATATTTTGTTTGTGCAGGTAGCTTATATGATACATCTGGAACACATGGTTCGGTTCACCAGCCGTCACTCTATCACGAAATATATTACTGAAATTGGTATGAATCTCACATTCAATCGATCGAAGAAGTTTAACTAAGGGAAGTAACTGATATAGAATTATACTTTAAATGTAACTATTTATTCCCCTTCGCCTATCAAAGCCTGGAAAATGAACAAACTTCGAATCGTGATGTGTCCTGGCCCCGGTTTCTCGAAAAAACTTAAATATTGTTATCCTCATAAGAACATGGTCAACTTCAATACTCTCCAACGTATAGAGTATGTTTGTATTTGGAATGGAAATGTAACACAGTTTAGGAATTATTTGCACTTTTCAATTTCGTCTCTGGCTCTTTGGTGCTTTTGAGGGGTCGGATACCTTAACGGGAGATAGTGAACAATTATCGAGACGGTAAACCCCGGTTTCTAAATATAAAAAAAAAAAACAAAACAAAAAAAAAAAACAAAAAAAAAAAAAAAAAAAAAAAAAAAAAAAAAAAAAAAAATTGGACTCCGGATCCATTGGATCTGGAATGGGACATGTGCAACTTTTGAATCCAACCACTAGTAAGGTCTCACTACAGGCTGATCATGTCTATAACAATCCCTTACAGTTGAAAATGGTCATTGAGTTATTAATGATAAACACGGACCTTGATCAGACTATCTGAATAGCCACTGATCTAGGTCCATGGTAATCCGAGTTTTCTCTGGTGAAATTCGCTCTTTGATATGTTGATGTCGCTCATGGGCGACATCAACATGTCAAAGAGCGAATTTCATCAGAGAAAACTCGGAGTAGGTCCATGGTGGTCTCCTTGAAATCCACATCAAGATTTATTTTCAAAATAACGTGGAACTTATTTAGTTGCTCATTTTAATGATCGCTTTAAGTGAACTTAGATAGTTTACACGGCGGGGAATCAGGTGACAACAACAACAATTGCAGAAACTCTTCAATAATTAATGTAATAGATATACGGGACCGATTTTGATTTGGTTTGAAGCAAAGGTTAGGGAAATATCATATATTCGCTTGGTGTGGTTATTAATTTAAACAGCGCCCGATAAAACAAGAGTTGTCCGAGGGCAACGTAGCACGCCTATACAGGAGCCTGTCACAACAACAACTTAATTTTTTACAAGGTCACAAGGTCAAAGGTCATGGTCCCAAAAGAAAGGTATATATATTTATTTAATTGATATATGGCCACCGGCCTTTACAATACAATTTTCAATTACAAACAAGCATCTCAACACACAACCAGTGATACATGTAGTACAATATTGGTGCGATATAGTTAGAACATGATATGACGTGAACATTTCAAATTTCATAAAATCGGAATAGAGAGATTGTAATCTATAAAGTATTAAGATTCTACTTGAGACGATTCATTCCTTTTCTCATAAGCATAATAAATATACATTGCCAAATTTTTCAACTCATTTTCATTCTTTTGGCTTAGAAGAACATTAAATTTATTCTTCGAAGGTTGGGTATAAAATGCCCTTTTCAGGTACTTTTTTCTTAATTCACTATACAGTGGACATATAAGAAGGAAATGGTATGAATCTTCAACAACGTTTTTACAAAAAAAGCACAATCTATTTTCATACTCAATATTGCGATGTCTGCCTTGCTCTTCAGCAAGCAATAGGGAAGATGTTCTGAAATAAGCTAAGGCTTTCCTGAATTTTACTACTCTAATGATGTCTAAATATGGTTCAATTTCTAATGTGATTTTGAATTGATTATAATGAAATAATTTTGACCTTGTATTACAATTGTTCCTCCATACTTGCAAATACTGGTCCTTCAGTCTTTGCAAGTATATAGCAACAAACTGTTTTTCATTAGTAACTGATTGACTCTCCCAAACATATCCAAATCCATTTTCATACAAATTCATTCTAATATTAGTTACCCAATTAACATGGCCTAACGAATCAAATAATTTCATCATTGAATAACATTTTTTTAACATATCTGTGTTCTTGCATTTTTAACAATCTCAACCAGTATTTTAAAACTCTTTTACTAGTATAAAGAAACAGCGGAACTCTTCCACAATCACCCAATATACATTCATCGGTTGCATTGGAAGGGACGTACATAAATCTTTTACATGCATACTTTTGTATTCTCTCAATACTATCAATTTGCTGCAGGCCCCAAATTTCACATCCGTAAAATATAATAGGAGAAATTTTTGTGTCAAACAACTTGAAGAAAACATTGCTTTTCACTGGCATCAATGGTCGAATGGAGGAAAGAACATTTCCAAGGACGCGTTTAGCTTTTAAGGCATTGAATTCAGCCATTTTATAAAGAGATAGAGTTGATGTAAAATTAACACCAACATATACAAAATTCTGTACGCATTCTATTCTTTGATTTGCATAATACCATACTTCTCTTCTCGATAATTGACCTCCTTTACGGAAAACTAATATTTTTGTTTTATCAATATTAACTTGCAATTTCCATTCATTGCAGAAACTGTATAATGTATTGAGCTGTAATTGTAGCCCTAAAGGTGTATCTGAAAACATTCCTACATCATCTGCAAACATTAGCAAAGAAAGTTCTTCGTAATCTGGAAATAACTGAATACCTTTTAATCCACTATTATTTATTTCTTCATTTAATTTATTGATAAAAAGTGTGAATAAAATTGAACTCATCGAACAGCCTTGTCTCAGGCCCTTAAAGCATAAAATTGAGTCACTAAGTTCATCTCCATTGCGAATTATTGTCTTAACTGTCGAATAAATTGATTTTATGGCTCGTAATAGATTTCCTTGTACTCCGAGTAAAGATAAGGCTAAGAAAAGTTTTTCTCTTTCTACAGAATCAAAAGCCTTTTTAAAATCTATAAAGGCTACATACAATTTTTTGCGTTTCATGGATAGGCTTTTGTTTGCTATCGCGTTCAATACAAAAACATTATCGATTGCAGAATATCCTGACCTAAAACCTGCCTGCGATTCTGATAAAAGTTCGTTATACATCTGCAAATTGTGTCAAACGTTTATTTATGATATGTATATATAACTTGCTAAAAACATCAATAAGTGAGATTCCTCTGTAATTATCAGTGTCATGTATATTACCTTTCTTCTGTATTGGAATTGTAACTGAAGTAGTCCACTTTACTGGGAATGCGCCCTTACTGTATAGCTTGTTAAACATTTTTTGTAGGAAAGGTAGAATAAAATCGACGCTATGAATAAAATGCCAAGCCGTTAGTATACCAGATGTAGCTTTCGACGGGTTTAAAGCTTTTACAGCAGCAGCTACTTCCTCATTTGTGATAGCTGAATTTAATATGATATTTTTAATTTCATTATCATTGTTTTCAATATTGTCATGGGTAATATCCACCAATATGGGTTCTTCATTCATATTTGTGTCCGATACGACAGATAATAGGGCTTCAAAATGATCGTGCCATTGTTTAGTTGTTATTTGGGGTTGTAATTTAACATGTGAACTAAATCGCTTAAGTGCTGTCCAGGTATTGTCATGAGGTATCCATGTGAGCAAATCGAGGCTCTACCAATAATATAACATGAGATATAGGCCAGGTTAAAGTGTTTTTTTCTTCAAAAAAGTAGGTCAAACTCAAAGGTCAATGTCACTAGGTCAAAGTACCAAGTGAAATGTCTTGGCAGGAAGTATCCATGTGTAAATTAAAGCTGTATCTCTAACAGTGGCTTGGATATAGGTTAGGTTAAGAGACGCAGACGCGAAGCCGACACTAGGGCTGTGACATTAGCCCCCCTGACATATAGTCCCGACTCGCTAAGAATGTGCACAATAAAACACAGAAAGTATTAAGGCTAAAGTATAAAATGCTGCTTTTCAATATTTCTTAGATTCTAAAATTGTCTCAGTATCTTCTCAAGCCTGATCCATTATAGACATCACTTCCAGGCCCCGGTTTCTCGAAAAAACTTAAGTATATTCTCATGAGTTCATGCCGAGTCAACTTCTATTCAATACCAATCAACTTTGATTGGTATTCAATTGAAGTTCACGTGGATTTCGTGCGATTTGAGCATGATGCTCAGATTTGAGCATGAGAAGATACTTAAGTTTTTTCGAGAAACCGGGGCCTGGTCTTTTTTGGCGGCAGGAGTTACGCAAGTTTGGCAAGTGGTTTCATTTCAACATGGTCTGGTATTTAACCATTTCCGAAACGACCAAATTTCAGAATCCTCTATCTAAATGCTGTAGCAGATGACACATTAACTGAATCATAAAGTAGAAAATATGTATGTTGCAGCATGGAAATGTTTTAGGGAAAAGGAGATTTTGCTAATTATCAGCAATGTCTTTCTTTCTCCCAAAATTTTCGTACACGTTTAGTTCAAGAGAATTTAAACAGCTTTTAGTTTGTCTTTTTTTTTTTTTTTTGGGGGGGGGGGGGGGGTTATAGACACGGATCAGTTCTTTTCCATTGTAGAACGGGAATAACGATACCGATCGTCTAGGGCCGACTTCGATTGGCAATATTTCGCGCCATCGCTCGGAACATAGCTCCAAGCGAACACCGATAGTGCGAGCTATTGACGTCATTTCCGCAGCTATAGCTCCAATCGAACGGCAATGGTCCGAGCTATAGTCCGACCACCGGAAAAAGTGTGGTCCGGCCATCCGGGCAATTACGTCATTCGGAACACCTCGGATAACAGCGAACCAATCAGTGTCGAGGTAAACAAAGATTTTGATTGGCTGACTCAGAACGGGGAGGAATTCAATTGGGCTGACTTCGATTGGGACGATCACTCAAGCTATTTCAGCCATCGTTCCAATCGAACACCGATAGCCCGGGTTATAGTGACGTCATTTGACCTTTGAACCAAGCCATGGTCGGACCACGCTCTCACCCGTGGTTCCTTTCATTCCAAGATGGCGTCCAAAGAAGCAAACGAATTGAAGTCCGGTTGAAAAACCACAAAACACCTTTAATTAATTTCAATATATTCACATGTCCTTGTCAATGCGACTGAAAGTTAATATTCATGGAAATAGTGTTATTTTCTAATTGAAATGTAGCCATTTATCAACGAACGATGAGTCTCAATTAATTGTTGGTAAAACCGTATGGGCGCGGCCATTTTGTTGGCTTGTGCATCACGAGCTATAGGCGTTCGCTTGGTGACATGCGCAGTACACAACTTCCTGTTGTATGACGTCACGGATGACTCGAGCGATCGTCCCAATCGAAGTCGGCCTTGATGGAACAGCGCTGGTTCCCAATAATGGTTCCCGTCCTCGCGAGCTATCGTGCCAATCGAAGTCAGCCTAGTTGACCTCCATTCGTGTGACACAATTTTGCACACGGCGATATGGTTTCGTACCGATTTATTTGATATATCACGCACACAACCATTTCATGTATAAAGGGGCCCATACACGATCAATATTATTGACAATATTATTGTCAATATTTGATATTGACAATAATATTGACCGTGAGTGGGTAATATTGAAGAAAATATTGTGCAGTTGGTGGCAAAAAAAATATTGTCAATATTATTGACTCAATAATATTGTCAATAATATTGATCGTGTATGGGCCGCTTAACTATGAATTTACGACAAAATATCTTGAGCACATAGACCTATTACAATTCACGCTTAAAAGGCGTGTCGCAAACTCGAACCGTTTTTTGCATGACAAAATTTTACTGATCCAATTTGAAAGTTGCAGCAGATTATACAAACGGGTAGCCTATGATTCCTTTTCCAAAATCTTTCCCAAAACATTTCTGTTCAGGACACCAAACCCATTACATATGGTTGTGAAAGGGTTCAGGAGTAATCGAAGCACTGTAATTACTGTTGGGACTTCATGTACCAAGGGAAAAATGCTAAAATGCTGGTGATCAAATCCAGGCCCCGGTTTCTCGAAAAAACTTAACCCATTACCAAACGGAAATCTTTTAGACTCCTCCAAATTCAAAGATGTTGCAGACGACAATAGAAACGGAATGAAATTTTACATTTTTGTGTCTTTTTGTGTAGAAAATATTGTGGGAAATGACGAAATTGCTTGTCACAAGCAATTTCTTCATTTTCCACATTATTTTTCAAAGCGATTTTCTTGTGGGGAGCCAAAAAGAGTCACTGTGTGGTAATGGATTAAGTATATTCTCATGAGAACATGATCAACTTCAAAGGGATACTCTCCAACGTTGAAGGGTATTCGATTGAAGTTCACGTGGATTTCGTGCGATTTGTGCACGGTGCTCATATTTGAGCATGAGAACGTACTTAAGTTTTTTCGAGAAACCGGGGCCAGGAATTATTGTGGGGTGGCATTGGGTGGTGGTGGTGTGTGTGTTGGGGGGGGGGGGAGCACTTCCTCTTGTCTGTAGCAATAATGAGTCATACATAGCAAGTAGGGAAGATTATCATAGGCCTACACAAAAATTGTTTGTAATACTTTTAATACAACTTTGACAGAAATGAAGAACATAGAAATATCAACAGGTAAAATTACAGAAAATGAGCGAACAACAAAACACAGAATAAACGCTGGGAATGGATGAGTATTTCTTCATGCGTTACTGTATTAACCATTGCCTGAAAAAGACAAGAAAAAGATCAGGAAGAAATTCCTTCAGTTATTAGATCTACTAGACGAAACAAATTTAGACTGGTCTAAATTCAAAATGTAGCAAGTGACAATTTCAAGTGAATTAAATTCTATCATTTTTGGTCATTTTTGGAAGAAAACAATGTGGGAAATGAAGAAATTGCTTGTCACAAGCAATTTCTTCATTTCCGACGATGTTTTCCAACGCTATTATTTTTTGAGGAGTCAAGAAGAGTTACTTTGTGGGCCTGGGTTATAACGGTATGTTTCAGAGCTAGTACAATTTAATTATATCGACTGGTCTTCTCCCCTTTCCAAACAAAATTAATAACAACTTGCACTGGTTCAATTTCAAAGGAGTTGCATAGGGCAACATAGAATTATTAAAGCAGATTTCAAATAGCTGGAGTTTTGGTTCAATATTGATGCGAATGCGTACACAATACGATGAAATACTCATAAAACTTAAGCTATGTTATTTCCCTTTAAGAAATATTTTGTAAATTGAAAGAAAACATCATAATTTGGAAACTAATATCAGAAGGATCAGGCTACGTTACGTTGTAGGGGCATACTGTTGTCATTTCTCTCTTTTTTGTAATACATCGATGATCAAATTTAAACATTTTCATATCATGACCTGCAGTCGTACAAGAAGACCCCGTATCGTGTGACAAAACTCTTTTATGTAAGTTGTAAATGAACCATGAATACTAAATACATTTACGAATTCAACCTTAACGTGAGGATGAATGAATACTGCGCATGCGCAGCTATCGATCCAAGAGAGGACCATAAAATCATACTGAATTATTTAAAACATTAATTACAAACAATTTGAAGGTCAAGATCGGAATTGATTTGATCTACATTTTAATCTAAACGTGATTACTGGAATGCGGCAAGTCATGTTAATTTCTGCCGCTGATCCAGGATTTTTTTAGGGGTGGGATCGACCATACAAAAGGGGGCCGTTTTCCCACTATTTTACAATTTCTATATATTAAAACGAACTTAATCATGCAAAAGAGGGGGAGGGGGGGTCGTTTGAACCCCTCGAACCCCCTCTGGATCCGCCGATGCCTTTCCCGAAGATCTTGGCTTAAATTTGACGTCCCGAATGTAAAAGGCTTGTGACATTTTCGAATAATGAAATTTTACATTTTCGTGTCATTCTGAGTAGAAAACAAAGTCGGAAAAGAAGAAATTGCTTTAAAATATACTGTTTTCCCAACCCTTTGCCTTATGGGGGATCAAAGAGTGTCATTAAGTGGGATCGGGTTAATTTTTAAGCAAAAACCTACATATGATACAGGTATACGACGAGAACATGATATAGTATTAACTCTTTCCATACAGTGAAGTTTGACACAGGTCCGTACGAAAAAGCAAAATAAGTGTTACATTTCAGTAGTTATAGCATAGAAAGCATTGGGAGAAAAGGAGACAGTGCTGATTATCAGCAATTTCTTCGTTTCTCCTGCTTTTTTCGAACCTTCTCGATAATCTTTGATTACAACCAAAACCAAAGCTGATTTAAGATTTTTTAAGTCATTGGCAAAGAAGCTCAAATAACTTTTAAACTAGGTCATTAGAGCGGACATAATTCTTTGCCCCAAATGTACTGTTTGGGAGAGGACAATGCCCTTGTCTGGTTAATCACGACGGGAAATTACGTGACATTACAATACCAGGAAATCTTCAATTATTCTGTTAATATATGATCGATTTGAAAGTGGTTTGAAAATGTGAGTGTGAAAATAAACCAGGGGTTTTCTGAACGTGATGCATCTTATAAAAATCAACTAATAAAACAGTTATTGACGACCAACCAAAATTTTGGTTGGTCGTGAATAACTATTTTATCGGCTGAATTTAAAAGTCTTTGCACTCACCAAATTGTTTGTGTGTTTCAGAGAGGATAATACCCCTATTTGACTTATTGTCCCAAATGATCAATCTGAGACATCATTCTGTATATGCAATGAACTCAAATTCGGGTTTTTGTAATAAAAAAAATTAAAACAAATCAGCCACATTCAATCTTACATTAACTAATTCAATAAAAATTTAGACCAGACATTTTCCAATTTCGAAGCTTCAGAAGACCACAAACTGGATGTCGATGAAGAAAGGACGGGCATGCATAGTTTTTACAAAGCGGAGGTGGGGGGTTGGGAGGGGGCCTTGAGTGAACTTAAATAACTTATATTTTGGAAAAAAAAAACACGTAACTCCAATGCCCTCCCTTACGTTTTTACCTTTTTTGCTACTTTTTATTTTGACAAGTGCATTGTTGATCTTTCGGAACCTTCGCCATCACTGCATCTTTATGAGCACCACAACCTATATAAAATAATCATACTTTAAATATCATCTGTAAATCCCTTCAAAAATGGCAAAAGTAAACAACTTCGAATTTGAAAGCTGCCGTATAACGACAAAGTGGGTTTCAATAAAAGAAGCATTTGTGTACAATATAGCACATAAACCATTAAGACAAAAGAAACATATTTTGTGTAGTTTGGGAAAGGGTGTGGCATAATTTGTCTTGTAAAAACGTCACTTTTGTCAAAATGATGAAGCCAACTATTGATTTATCAGCAATATCAAGGCTTGCAGACAACAAAATTAATTCTAACTTGCGTATTTATTGTATCAATTCACAACTAAAGCATGATAAATATTAGAAGAAAAGAATAAAATGCTGACTGTAAACTCGTATTTCTCTTTTTTTTCTGCAAGGCATTTCTAAACCCATATCGAGTAGGGTAGTCAATAAGAATCGCTGTTTCAGAGCCTAGATGTGCAGGTAAAAATATAATACACGTGAAGTTATTGCTTTTCTGAAAATCTAATTAATATAATGTCATTTTTCCATTAATATAAAATCCAGACTGATTTAAGGCCATAATCCCCTTTGTTTGGAAAAATATTTATACAAAGTCTTTGGCCACATAAATAATTATTTGATATAACATCACATTTCTAAAACATTGTTTTGTTCTTATACCATACCGATTCGACAATCCTCAATATTCAAACAGGATTTAATAGGGAACGATTTTATTTAGTAACCATGCAGTGACGTAATTTCGGACAAACACTAGTAGATCTATTTCG